>JAADVL010000030.1:0-101121 GCA_023334995.1 Pythium sukuiense
ATCCGCGATCAGCTCGAGGCGCAGGACACAGGCAAGCGCATGACGGACGACGATGTGGACGTCGTCTCCGTTGCGAGCACCTCCAGCACCTCCAGTTCGACCACGAGCACTTGCGCTTCCACCACCAGCGTCGCTTCAACGACAGCCTCCACCACCTCCACTTCCGCCTCCAGTTCTTCTTCGTCCACCACCGGCGCCAAGCCTACCACCAAATCGTCCAAGATCCATGTCACTTTCCCCAGGTACACCAACGTCAAGGCCGCGGTGGACTCCAACAATGGCAGCAACCCACCCGCCAGTACCCGATCAGTCTCGCCACACAAATGCGCCGAGCCGCCGAAGCGCAGCGAAAGGCCGAGATCAAGTGTGAGTAGAAGGTGCTGGAAGCGCGTCTGCGGGCTGTGGAGTCCAAGGTGGACTCAGTGCGCAGCTGTCGTGAGTCTTCGAAGCGAACAAGCCCGCCATTGTGGGATTCTGGATCGCTCCCTTGCTATCGACCCTCCCATCAACCGTTGGCAATGTCAATACTCCATGCTGACGAACCATCGGCCCCACGGCCGCTGAGATACCTGAATACCTCGCGAATAATGCACATATCCATCGTAAATTGATCAACCATAGCCAAATGACCGCGTCTTGAACCACCAACGGATGCGATATTGAACCAAAGTTAAGTCGACGCTGCCGGCTTGGTCGCACACATGATGTAGTTGATCGCCGTACAGTTCGGATCAATGCGCCAGTCGCGAAGAATCGGGTTACCCACGATACCGGATACGTCTTTGACCTCCAGTCCCTCCTAGAATCATTGTCCACGTCATTCACATCGCTTTCTTCACCCTCCATCACCGAAGTGCCATGCAATGCGTACCTCTCGCAAGTACTGCGTCAGCTCCGAGGGCTCAAGGAACTTGCGCCAGTCGTGGGTTCCTGGTGGCACGATGCCGAGCAGATACTCTGCCACTCCAACCGCCAAGGCGCCGGACAGCAGCGTGCGGTTGATCGTAGAGAGGAAGAGAAGTCCACCAGGCTACAGACAAAGCCAATGACGTTCAGTAAGATCGACCGATGCGACAAGTTGACAACCTGATCAAACCTTGACGAGAGGCGTGAGAGACTGGATAAAAGCACGTGGATCCGAGACGTGCTCGATCACTTCTAGCGAGCACACAACATCGAATTGCTCGCCTGCGGCGACGAGATCGTCCGACGTGCAGCAGCGGTAGTCGATCGATCGCGTGATCTCGCTGGTTTCAGCGTGGCGCTTCGCTGCCTCGATGTTTCCCTTGCCAGGATCGACAGAGACCATGTTGCCACCGATGCGGCACAAAGCCTCGGACAGGATTCCGCCTCCACAGCCAACGTCGGCGACTCGGTATGGACGCAGTGGCAATGCGTCGTCGTCGCTCGCGTCGCCGAAATGCTGGATCACGTGCGAGCGGATGTACTTGACGCGCACAGGATTCAACTGGTGCAGCGGACCGACGCCAGTCGTGCTCTTTGGCGACCACCAGTCTCTGTCCATCACCAGTAGACGTCATAAATGAGAAACCATTCCACTCGGCTTGCATCAATATCGCAAGGAGCTCTTCGTACTTGGAGACACTATTGAACTTGTTCACTTCATCCTGGACCACAGTGGATAGCGTACGCACACTCCCAGTAGCAGCGCATCTAGTCAGCGCATTGCGCGTGCACACTGAGCGCTGTGCGGCGCCCTTGAGCCCGCGAGCCATCATCGTCGTCGCCATGATGATCGCTGTCGGACGTCGAATTGCATCTGTGGCTGGCCCATCAAGTGTGGGCCGTGAAATAGACTACCCGGGAGTCATAATTTATCGTAACCCGGTTACTCATTTCGACTAAGTACGATCTGGATTGACATAGGCTACTATTGAGGGTGTCCGTAGCCCCTCATCCGTTCAAAGTGCTTGGGCGAACCAAACCCAAGAGGACGATGAATGGGACGAACGCGGTGCCCGATGGCGGGGGCGTTCCCGGCGGCTACGCTGGACTTCCGGGCGCTAATGCTGCGCTGCTGAGTAGCTTTAGTAACGTTAATAGCAGTTCTGTTGTTTCTGGGGCGAACGGCTCGTCCGCATTCGCCCCGCAGACGCGAATGGTCGGGTCGGACGGGACGGATCCGCCGGCCAAGCGGATCAAACTAGAGTCAGGAGCGCAGTCTGCGGACACGAGCCCCACGGTCGCCAACATGGCGGCAGTCGCTGTGAACAGAGCGACGCTGGGGAGCGGCATATCGACGGGGCAGTTCCTCCAATCCCTTCCGCAGGGTTACTCTATGAACGCGACCCCGGCATACATGGTTATGCTCCAGCAGCAGCAGCAGCAGCAACAACAACAACAGCAACACCAACAACAGCAGCAGCAAATACAGCAGCAAGCGCGCCAGTACCAACTGCAGCAGCACCAACAGCACCAACAGCAACTGCAGATACAGAGGCACATGCAGCTCCAGAGGCAGGCCCAGCAACAACAGCTCCAGGGTACGCTTACTCCAGTGGCCACTGACTATTATGTAGATGGCATCTCACGTTTGGCTTACCTGTCAGGCCCAGGAATGCAGCTCCCAATCATCAACCTGCAGCCAAACATGCAATCGACAACTACGTCGGCCCAAATGCAAGCCAACGCGATCATGATGGCGGCCTTGAACCAGAACCGACTCGCCAACCTGGGCCAGCAACAGCAACAACAACCAATGCAACAAGTCTATGTGAAGACAGAGGCTACGCCGGCTAGTCCTGTAGTTCCAGCTCGGCGGCCGCAGCCGAGCGACGATCCATGCTGCCTGATCTGCCAGGAGAAGGGAGAAGATCTCTTCCTGTGCAGCTACAGCTGCGGGTTGACTGTCCACCCGCGATGCGTGGGGGAAGACAAGATCTTCACGACGGCGATGGGTACGCCGAGCGCTCCTTGTATGCTATCTGAAACGACCAACCACTGATCGAAAGTGCGTTATTGTAGGTGCGAAGGCGTGTGGAAGTTGCTTCCTGACGCATCAAGATCGCAGCACGAAGGAGAACTTGCACAGCGGTGGAGCCACAAGTATATCAGTCCGCCGCGCCGTCTTGTCCCTCAACGCAGACACAAGCGACCAGGTAAATTTCGACAAGTTCGGCCACCTCACGTCACTACGCCTGTACGAGATCGCACAGATCGCCGGGTACCCGCTTGCGCCGTTTGCGATGCGAAGTGCGGAGCAGCACATGCAGCGCTGGGTGAGGGAGAAACTGAGCCATTTCGGGACGAATGCATCGCTCAATGTCCGTGATATTTTCACGATGGTGATCGGACTGTACAGGTATGGTACTATCAGCACACACTTCCTCGCAGCCCTGGTGACATCTTTTTGTGTGATTTAATCGTAGTCTGGATCGCGTCAACGTCGCCCACTCGTGGCGGAACAAGGTGATCGAAGCGGTGAAGGCCAAAAACTACCAGGCTACCGACTACATGGGATGGCATCCAGTGATCGAAGGTCCGAACGTGCGCTGCTCCAGTCTCTGCACGGGTTGCACTCTTCGAAATCAACCAGAGGTACGGACGCACAACGTGTTTCATATCAGGGAATTCAATCGTCTGACTCGGTGGATTGTTCCTCCAGGCACTGATGTGTACACAGTGCCGTCGAGCTCTTGTCTTTCCATCAATCTTCACCAAGTTCAACAGCGCTCTGCTCGCGAGTTTCTACGCTGGTAAGTCTTGTACCCCAGAGGCTCGATGAATTCACCAAAGCTCGACTGACGAATGTGCTCAGACCGCGCTGGCGTCAGTTTCGGGGTGACGTTTCTAGATACATTCTCCCACACGCACTCACTGCGAAGCCACTACAAGGGCCTCAAGCCGATCGACCCCAACGGCCACGACTGGGCAATGTTCGTCGACCAGTACGTGCAATCTTTCCTGGCGATTTTGAATCCGTACCCCACCAGTACTTGGTCTGATGATGTTATTTGTTCGTAGGCTTCGCTCAGTGTTCGGCCTCATCGATATCGTCAGCGATTTTGGTGTCTTGGAGCTCGATCCCGCTTTGTTTGAACCTGAAGTGAAGATCATCTTCAACCCGCAATACCTCAACCAGGCCATTATGGCGACGGATTACGAGCTCATTGGTCGATTTCTCCAGTGCATGAAGCAATTCGGCAAGCCACTCGCGGAGCAGTACAAAGACACAATCGGAATCTGCGAACGCTCTTTGCTCGTTCATCAACTACCGGATGGAGGCTGGTGCAAGCCAAACGGAAACATCATCGACCGGTACAAGGCAACTGCAGCGTGTGCCAAGTAAGTTTTGCGGTTGGAGCTGTCGCTTGGTTAGCGCTGTCTCTTAACTTCTTGGTTCTTGTCATTAGGGGTTTGTTGAATCCACTCTTCCGTGGTCGTGGTCCAATCAATATGGACGTGCAACGCCTTCTCGTCAAGTGGGCGAAGAAGACGCCTGGCAGTGCGCATGCGAAGCGGGCTGAGCAGCTCGGCACAGGGAAGCTCTTAGTGGCAGGCGTGACGTTGAACGGCATATCGGCTCCCAATCTTAAGCGCCTCGAAGTCTTTTACCGACGACAGATCGTGCCAGCGAGTAGTCACAACCCACTGGAAGTCCTCGCAACAGCGCGCTTGAAGGCGATTTGGAAGCCTCAGGTTGGTTCATGATCATCATCGGCTGTCTCCTTGTGTTGTACTTTGCTGATTCACTCCATTCGTGTAGACCTCCAAGCCTGAAGACGAGAGCGTCAAGGATGAACTTACTTCGGCAGCCACAGATAATGAAGATACCGAGAGTGCGGACGCTTCCGTCAAGGCTGAAAAGCCTGCTTCAGCTGATGGAGGTGACGAGGATCAAGCAGACGCCTCTGCTGCCCAGAACGACGAAGACGACTCGTTGATCAACTTGAGCCTCAGTGGCGAGCTGTCCTTGTTTGATGGACTCAAGTTTGAAGACGGAGACGTCATTGACATCGGCACAAACGGCTCAGGTGATGCCGGTGACGGTGATAAGGGCGACGCTACAGATGGAGCCGATGATGACGAACAGCAGGGTGACGAGGACGAGCAGTTCGATAACGCGCCGTCGGATGAACAAGACGACCGAGACGACGCAGCCACAAACGAGGAGGATGATATGTACGACGATGATGACGACGGAGACGACGGCTCTCAGCTTCCTGAGCCAGAGCTCACGAGTGGAGCGGATGCCACCGTCACGAATGAAGGAGAATTGGACAGTGGCACGGGAGATTTGGGTGAGCTCGACGTCGGCATCGCTCTGGACGACGAATTCGGCCAGGCGTCGATGGATCTCGGAATGGATCTGTGAAAAGAGAGAAGATATGGCAGTAGAATACGACAAATCGGGGCACTTTGTTGCCATCTTTTGACCTCATCTTCATGTTACAGTAACCCGGTGATCTGGCCGACCCCTTGGTCTTTTTCTCCAGGTTTCCGACAGCTCACTCGTCGTTCAGCCTTCATTTCACTGTCTTGAACATCGATGTCGGAGACTCCAAGGGCGGGAATCAAATTCTCCCACGCTTGGCGGGACTACGATTACACAGGAAGTGAGTTTCTCGATGCAGTGGTTGCTCCGTGAACGAATACACAAACCTGTGCATGATACTCGAGCTCAATATTCGCCAACGACAGCAACGCGTTCTTGAGATCCGTGGCCCTGCCAGTGTCCATGCGCCTCGACTCGACCTTCAGGCTCGATGCAATAAACTGCACTTGCTCCCTCGCATGGTTCATGCGATCCTCAGCAGACGCCATCTTCTGCTCAGCTCGCATCGCTGACGCCGCGGCGCCACTGCTTGCACGCGCAGCAGCAAATCTTTCCTTGTTTCGCTGCATACTAGCGTTGGCGTGTTGGACCTCCTGAATGGCTGATTCGCGATTGTTCATGACGACCTGAATGACGAATGTGCGTGAGACGCAAGAAGATGAGGATACAATCTAATTGGCACTGCTTACCTTCACAGCATCGACCTTGCCGACTTGGTAGCGCACGACCGAAACGTACATTGCCAGCAATTTGTCCAGCTACACGCACACACGTCAGTCAACTACCGAATACTCAAAAGCTCCAGATCCTACTTGTACATACCTGGTCCTGATAGAGGTTCGACACGTTCTCGAAGAGATCACCAGTCACCTACCAGCACGACAAGCCTGAGTCAAACCTCTTCATGGCGAGATGCATTCACTGGAACGCACCTCCGCCAAATGCCGCATCTCTGCGTCTTTCTTCTCGTGCGCTGACAATGCCGACAGGTAGCTTCCAAAGCGCGACATCTCGTAGCCTTCGCTTCGTTGCGCAGCGTAAACGAGATCGGAGCAGCGCTTGACTTCGGTAATCCGCTTCTCGTACTCATCGATCTGCTCGCCGATCCTAACGTAATCGTCGTCGTTCGGGATTTCCACTGGCTGGATGTTCGAGGGCAGAAGAACACCGTCCTTGAATGAGCTCCACAGAGACGTCATGGTTGAAGTCGTGGGGACGTAAGCAGCGGCTATTGACGGCACTTTGAGGAGCTCTTTGCCGGAGATGAGACCCTGCAGAAAAACGTTAGCACGCAAACACGGTATGGGTGATAGTTCGACCAGAATCGTACCTCGTTGCTTGTTGTGAGGAAGATGAGCAGCTCAAGTGTCTGGCAAAGCTTCGAGTGGGTGCCCACTTCGTTCTGAGTTGTCAATCACATGTGTGAGCGAGTTTCCCATCGGATCACAAGCTCATAACGATGTCATCGTACGATGAAGTGTTCCAGTGCTTGCCGTCGCTCCTCCACAAACGTGGCATCCAAATTGCCTGTCCAACGCTTCTCAGGGAGTGGAGGAATGATCGTTCCTCGGAACTGCAGGAGCAGCCGCTGGTGGAGCCACTGGAAGTCACTGAACCGCCGCTTCACTTGCGCCGTCGGGTACGGGAACTGGGGGATGTTCGTCTGTCTCACCAGAGATCGAGTGAGCTTTCCCACACTTGATCATAGCATCCAATCGCAGTCTGCGTACCTTCGTCGTGATGACGTACTGCGTGTAGCGCGTGTACCCGGAGCCCACGACGACGGGTGTGCTCACGCTCACAGAGAACAATCGCCGAAAGTCCGGGAGCGACAGCTCGTCCGGCAGCTACGAGTCAACACAAAGGCATTGCGTGCATCAGTCTCTGCGTCGTCCCATCACTTCTATCGACTGAACAGCTTCGTACCGTGTTGTCCGGCGTGGATTCGAGTTTGAAGTCGGCCAGTGGGATGGATTCGCCTGCGTACAGCGGCTGCATCTGGCATTTCCCCGTGTTCTGCACGAGCGCGACAAGCTTCATAGCGATGAACCAGCAGTCCTTGTTCAGCTTCTCTTGCGACTTGCCGCCGCTCGCCAGGCGCCAGATCTACCACACTCCGTCCGTTAGTACAGCCACCTAGCCGGCCTCATTACAGCCCTGTACCTCGCGATTCGCATCATTCAGCAGCCTCGCGCGACGGATGAACGCCGCGCCCTCCGCTCCTCCAACGAATCCATCGGAATCCGCGTCCACCTTCGAGGAACAGTCGCCATGAGCCATCATTAGTGTCCACATTCCCCCAACAAACGCCTTCAAAAGCCGCTTACAATATGGAATAAACGCGCGTACAGCACACCCTCAGCGCTGGAGAACTTGATGGGGCCATTCACAAAGGAGATAGTGAACTCCCCGCCGCCGCCAGATGCTCCGCCGCCGCGACCACCGCCACCTAGAAGCATCGCCATATTCCGTCCTTCGGCGTTGCTTCGATTCTTCAACTCAAATCCCCACGGCTGCCATCATGCGACACACACTCTCGTGTTCTTCGAATGTCGCGCGAAGGTACCAGATGTCAGAATGTTGCGCGAAAGTGCGCAATCTGAAAGATCGATTTTCGACGAGATGTTCTGGATCGAGCCGGTGGATTTTGGGCGGAGAATATTCTCCCCGCGCTTTTCAAGGTGTTCCGAAAATCCGGTCCTCTGGGCTCAGATTTCTTTTCTGGGTAGAACCGCTTTTTCCTTCAAGCGCCGTAAGCAGAGAGCGGAAATTTGCGCGGGACGACCACGAGAGAACCGAAATCTGCGGGGCCGAGAACGTAAATATGAGCCTCAACCTCGCCGCACCCGCTCGCAGTCGCAGTCGCCACAGTAGGAAGCACAGTAACCACCGCTCGACCAGCTCCGTCGCGAGCACCAGCGACCGGCGCCGCATGCGGATCTCCAAGGAGTGCGTGGTGGAAGAAGCTGTCGTGGGGGTTGATTCGTGGTATCTGACGGGTTGATCTATCTGTGGCTGTGGTGATTAGGTCGATGAACCGACTGGTGATGGATTATCTCGTGGGCAAGGGCTACCGCGAGGTCGCGGAGGCGTTTTGGCGCGATGCCGGCACCAAGCGTAGGTTGAAGTTGGGGGAGATCGCTCAGTGGAATCCCCCCTGAATACTGACGGCTTGTGCCTTCTACGTATAGCCCATGTCGACTTGCAGAGCGTCCAAGTGCGCACAAGCATCCAACAGTTGCTGCTCAGTGGCCAGATCGCCCGTGCACGGGAGAAGCTTCTCCTGATTGATGACCAGGTACGTGTCCTTTGGCCTTGTGTAGATGTCTCAAGGGCATTGGGATCTGACTGGAAACGATGCAGTTCTTGGAAAGCAATGGCTCGATCGCGTTCCTCCTAGCCAAGCAGGAGCTCATCGAGCTGATCAAGACGGGGCAAGTGATCGAGGCCTTGGGCTTCGCAACCAAGCATCTCGCTCCGTTCGGCGAGAAAGACGTACGTTCTTCTATATTTTGTGAAGGAGTGACTCCGGCATCTAATCGTAACTCTCTCATCGATGCAGCCACACCATCTCCAGGAGATCGAGCACTCGATGGCACTGCTCGCTTTCGAGAACCAGGCACAATCGCCCCTGGCCTTCTTGCTGGAACAGAGCCAGCGTCGCCGTGTGGCTGACGAAGTCAACTCGGCCATCTTGCGCACACAGAAACAGGAACTTGGTACGTTGTCTTCTGAGACGTCTTCTATGAATGTAGCCGGCTTGGACTGACAGTCTGCTCGTCCATGGTCATCACAGAGCCCATTCTTCCGACTATGGTGCGCCAATTCCACTACATGGAAGACCAACTGCAAGCCAAGCTGAGGCGAGCCCCGAGAGGGATCCAAGTCGCCGTCGACCCTCTGGAGGAGGAGATGAAGGAGTAGCCGTTCGATATGGCAATCCCATTTTCAAGCCAAGTTTCGAGGCGTCGCCAACACACTCGCCAGTCAAGCCCATTGCATTTTTTTCTTTTCGTCCTCTGCTCGCGTCCGCCTACCTGACACCACCAACTACCACTTCCGTTCTAATTTATCACGAAAATGAAAAATACGCTGTGACATAAACAACTGAGCGCACGTTTCTAGTAGGCTTCTCGTTCTGACGTAGGCCATAAATCAACCCATCCGCGAGTGTCCGCCATGTACGAGAGAGACAGAAGAGAATTCGAATGCGTGGATGGCCACGCCAGCCCATCTCCCATAAAGATCGGGGTTGTTTTGGACGACAAGAAGCCATGTTGAAAAAACTCCCGAGTGAACGATCGAAACGAATGAAAAGAACAGCTGGATGACTTCAAGGCGTGTGCAACCGCACCACCATGTTCTCGAAGGTGTCTCTGTCGCTCTTGTGGAATCCCACACACCCACGCTCGTGAACATGCCATGTATCGAAGTGCACTCGATTCTGGATGGTGAAGAGAACGAAAAGAACGAGAAAATAAATCTGTTGGTGTTCTCTCTCTCCTCCTCCCCGTTCTTCTCGTCGTTATTTCGTAGGTGTTTTCTCGCCTCCGCCGTGCTCCCTTCTTCTCCTAGTCCCCACTCCAACTCCAACTCGTTCATTCTCCAATTTGCCGAGTCCTACACACTCGACAACAAACAACAACAACCAACAAGTCGAAGTCCGACACCAACGAAACCAACAAGGCCAAGCAACATGCAGACTTTCGAAGGCTACGTGGTGCTCTTTTACATGCTGCTGCTGCTGCTCACGCTCATGCGCTCCGGCTGCCTCAACGCTGTGCCGCGCTACCAAGGCCAGGGCGCTCGTGCCTACGCGGCACTGCTCTGGAAGCTCTGGAAGACCGTCGAGCCCGCCCAGATCCGCGATTTCCGTGCTGCGGTCGTCTGGATCGCCGACTGCACCGTACTCATTGCTCACGGCGTCATCCCGATCCTCTTGGCGGTGTACAACGCCGTCTACATTGCCTGTGACGCCGTGGCTGCGACTCTCGACGCTGTTCTGTGGCTCGTGTACGTTCACGCCGTGGCTGCGTGGCTCATGATCACGATCCCCATCGTCTGGGCTGTCAAGACAGCGTTGTCGAATGCAGTTGCTGCGATTGTGACCGCCTGCTGGGCTGTCTATGTGATCCTCGTCGTGAAGTGGCTTCTGCTCAAGGCAGCGGTGGCGACCCTCGTCCATGCGCTATGGTCATCCTCCGTCAACATGCTCCAGTTCGCGATTGCTCTGCTCACGGTCACGAGATTTGTGGTCGTGTCCACGGCACGCTGCTTGTGCTCGTCCTCCGTCTTCTTGCTCCAGTTCGCGACTGCGGTGCTCATGGTCACACGATTTGTGGCCGTCTCAACAGCACTCTACGTGTGGTCGTTTTTCGCCACCATGCTTCAATTCACGACTGCGGTGGTCGTGGTGACGCGATTTGTGGCCGTATCCATGGTATTCTTCCTGATGAAGACCGCGATGGACCTCCTGACGACGCTCCACTCATACACGATGCTGGCAATGGTCGGTCTCATCACGCGTTTCATGGAAACGGGCGTTTGGGCGGTGAACTTCGGGGTCGCGTTCACAATCACGTGGATTTCGCAAGCGCTCGTACTTCTGAAGACCTCACGCATCCTGTGCTGCCACCGCATGTACCACTTGAGTAGCAAGAACACCGCCTGGATGTTCGTGTGCATTCTACTGATTCCAACAAGACGGGGCGAGTGGACTGTCGTCCGACTGGGAGTGGAGGTGATCTGCGAGAAGAAGGCGATGATGAACAATAAGAACGCGGATCGCGGCCAACAGAGAGCCACGGACGAGCTGCTGGCACCACACACTGAACCTCGATCCAAGTCAGCTGCCATGTGGGGTATCGAGACCCGCACGGTATGGATTTGTGAGGTTTTGCCGGTGGCTCGTCCTGTGAGTACCGTGTCATTGGCTCGGTACTCGGCTCCACCGTCGCTCGCTTCTTCTCGAGACGAAGAACCACTCAAAACTCAGCTCCTCGTTGCAGTGTGTGCCTATGTGACCGTACTTCTGTCGGTACTCATCGCTACAATCGTGAAGGCCATCCCTGGGGCGCTTCTCCAAGATGAAATGGACGCAAACCGAGTTCTCGCACCGCTTGACCCACTCGCACTAGCTTTTGAGGCCAAGAAAGGAGGTGAAGAGACAGAAGAACGACTTTCTGAAGATGGCGTGAACAAACGCGATGGCAACATCTTCGATGGAGAGGCTGTTCAACTGCAAGAAGACCATGCCGGGATCGTAGTCGAAGCCGATAAACAACCAGAACCTCAACTCGAGGCACTACAACTGGAGGTTGAGCCACCAGCCCCAGCAGAAGCCGTCCGTCGACTACGCACACCGGCAGTTCTTCTTCCGCGGCTGCGGAACGTTCGATTGATCCCGATGGCCCCACTCCGATTCAAGCCGGCGGATCCGAAGCTTGTCCAGGTTCCAGAGGAGGAACCGGTGCAACATGCCGTCAAGCCGGATGAAATGGATGCAGCTCCTTCCCAAAACCATGCAGCCGAAGGCGAAGTACAAGAACCCGAAGCTCAAAATGGCCACGGCGCTGACCCGACGACAGAACGCGGGGCTGAACAGGAAGGGGCTGGTCAAGAGGAGCAATCACGTGCTCGAGCGGCTCGCGAACCTCTCGTGATTGATCACGGCTACGACTACAACCGTGATGCAGCTGCACGGTACTTGGATTACGTTGAAACATCGGCGTACCAAGCTCGCAGGAAGGAGGCGCGCGATCGTATCTCCAACCGAACGTGAGCGATCAACAACACACCAAGGTGTCTTTTAGACACAGCTAGGACGTAGATTTAGATGTAGATGAGTAGTTAGTGTCGATGCGATTGCCCAGCCCCCATGAATATTTACAAATTAGCGATTCATTGTGGCTACTGGTTCTCATAGATCTCCTCAAGCATCTCAAGCCGGCGGAGGAGTGGCCTAGGATTGTATGGAAACACACCGGCAGCTACGAGGCGCTCCATCTCGAGCCGCAGGCGGATCAACACAGCCATCGCAGTGTCTTTTCGACCGATGACATGCCACTGGGAGAAGGTGCGAGCCCAAGTGGAAGTCGCGAGTCGAAGGTAGTGGGAGGCGTACTCCAGCATGCGCGTTTCTGACACGGCAGCAGACGAAAACCATCGTCAGATACGTTCGATTCATGACAGATCTAGCACACGCAGAGCGCACCTGACGACATGAGCATGTCCAGGATGACGAGATGGTCGTCGCCGAAGATCCCGAGAAGATCAGCGAACAGAAGATGCGGGTCGATTTGCTCTTGAAGCAAGCGCGTAAGGTCGACGGGGAACCCAGTCTGCCGGTCGTCGATGGCGCTGGAAATTTGAAGTAGAAGTAGCAGCACGTCGACCATTGTGTCATCCTGCTCCGTTAACACAGCTAATAGGCGAGCGCGATTCGGCAAACTGGCGGCGAACGCGATCCATTGTGTTCGATCTGTGGACGTCAACTGAGCCAAGAGTTCGGGGTTCTGGAGAGCTTCTACAGCAGCGACACCGCACAAGTGGATCCACTTCTGCAGTAGAGGGTACGAGCTCGTGGGTGACACGAACGAGTCAGCACAGCAACCATCAGCGTCCGCTGAGACGTCCTGAAGTAGATGAAGCACTAACACGGCAATAGATCCGGAGGGCTTGACGAGATGAAGCGCGACAGGAAACCACGGTGCTTCTGTGGCATGATAGAGAGGCTGAGAAACGACGAGAAGATCAATCAAGCTGCATGCGAGGAATGTCGGCATTGGGCGGTCCCCATTGCTGAATTCCCACTCACTGGCTTGCACCACAGCCCACAGGATGAGCTCCGTGACTTCCACCTCAGCCATTGGAGTTTCTTCACGAAGCACCAACTTCGTGATATCTTGTAAGCACCCAAGCGCTTCGTGCGTTCTGTCAAAGTTCGTACTTGGCTGATCAAGGGCACGCTTGAAAAGTGTCATGAAGCCTCTGAATTCGGCGAGAAGACCACCGGGATACGATTCGTGTGGTGAATCAACGCCACTATCCTCTGCTTCCGATCCCTCTTCGTCAGAGTCTAGCAACCCCTTGGCGTCTGGCTGGTCTTTCCGTGGCTTTATGAGCTGGCGAAGGAGCTGGAATCGACTCGCCTTGGCACAATCAGGTCTGCTGGTGAGGAGAGACCTGTACAACAACCTCAAGATCAGTCGTAATTCGCAATATCCACCCCTGCTAGCTCTAGATACTTACTTGGTGCATCGATAGGCGACTTGTTGGTCTTGGACAAGCAGCAGTGTCGCCCGTAGCGACTGCATCGCCACGAAAGCCAGCATTGCATCGTCACCATCCAACACGACGAGAAGCTCTTCCAGTGCCTCCATGGACAACATAGCGTCGCTTCCAAGGCCAGTCGTCACGCGCTTCGATAACACACTGATACATCCCAATTCGTGAGCCAATGCCGCGCTGCGTGAGTCTGCAGAGCGCGCCATCTCCGCTGCCTGGCGGTCGTCTTGGGCGCCATTGAGACTCGTTTCGTCCATCAGACTGAGTCACGTGCGGGATTTCCATTCATTGGTTGAAATTGTATTTGTAGAGTGATACGATTGGTTGAAAAGAAAGAGATCTTGAACCGACGCGAAAAGATCTGCGGCCACGAATTGACATCCACAGAAAGAAACACCACCGCCACTAGCGAAAACGAGGTGCGCTGAGAGAAGCAAAGCGATGGATATCCTACAAGATCAGCCACAGCTCAATGCGGAGGATGAGGGCGACGTGAGCGCACAGGAAGACAGTCCGATGGCCGCGTCGACGGACCGGTGGGCGGCGTCGTACTCCTACTCGCGCGTGCTGTCGAGTTCCATGAAGAAGATCATGAACACGCGTCCGCGCATGATGGCGATGAAAGCCACGGTACTGGGCGCGTACGCAGCGGAAGATCCACAGTCTGGTGGCGACAACGCAGCCAGCAGTCGCAAGCAGGAGCTGGAGCTGTTCGCGCAGTTTGCGGCGGCGGCCGCTCGAAAGGACAAGGAAACGATGCTCACGATTCTCACGCAGAACCCACAGCTCACACATATCCAGAATGAAGACGACCAACTGCCGCTGCACCTTGTGTGCGCGCTCGTACCAAACTACTTCTACGCCGACCTCATTGACATGCTCGTGCAGGCGAATGAGGAGAGCCCAGCGAGTATGGACAAGGTGAGCTCCTGTGGAGGCAGGCTACAAGTGTTGACCATCCGATTGACTTGTGTGAATTCACGAATTGTAGGCCGGCCAAACGCCTCTCCATGCGCTCTGTCGGAATGCAACGGTCACTAGCCAGACACTGACAGTCTTGCTGGCTGCAATGCCGGCGGCAGTTGTGATGTGTGACAAGCGATGCAACCTAGCTGTCCACTACTTGTGCTCCAACCCTAAGTGCGACCTGGAGATGTTGTGGCGTCTTGGCCAGCCAGACACGTACGCAATGAAGAACGAAGACAGCCGCACGCCGCTGCATTGCCTTGTGAAGGAGTCAGGACAACTGAAGGAGGATACCTTCCGCCATCTTCTCGAAGCTTGTCCAAGCGCCGCTACTGGGTTCGACATCGATGGACGTAGCGTACTCCATTGGCTCTGTGAGTCGGAGGGACTTGAGCAAGGTCTCTTAGCTGCTCTCCTCCCGCTTTCTGGGAACGCTCCGTGCAAGGCAGACAAGCATGGAGATCTGCCTCTCCACCTTGTCTGCCAGAACAGCTCCATCACGGTCGACATCTTGAAGCGATTGCTCCAAGCAAGCCCAGACGCAGTGAGCTGCACTACAGAGGTGAGTAACCCGCAATTGTGGTCCATGTGTATCGAACCTTACATGACCTCTGAATCTGTAGAATGATCTCTCGGCGTTGCACTTCCTGTGCGCCAACGACTGTGTGGAAGCTGACATTCTCACGGCATTCCTCGCGTTCGACAAACTCAACAAAACTGCATCACTCGCAGATACGGTGCGATGCGATGGTGTTCCAGTGGAATGCACGTCGGAGTATCGCTCATCGTCGTTTTAATTCTGCAACAGTTTGGTGCGACGCCTCTCCACATATTGTGCATGAACGAAGCGATCACAGCGGCAGCTCTTCGCGTGCTGCTACTCGTGAGCACCGATGAATCGTTTGCTCAAGATGTGGTATGGTTATGAACAGTTGTTGCACTCGAAGTGGAACCATCTCTAACTGTGGAGCATGTATCCAGCACGGCCGTTCTCCTATGCACTACCTGTGCATGAACCCCAGCATCACCTCAGATCTGGTGTGGCTCTTCCTCGAGCGCACACCAGATCTCGTGCGAGAGATCGACAGTGTACGTTGGCGTTGGTGTTTTCTTCCCGTGCTTTGTCTCTAGTTACTGATCGGTTGTATCATGTGGAAGCAGGATGGGAAGACGCCGCTCCATTATTTGTGCGCGAATAAGTCTGTCGCGGCCGTGACCCTGGAGATCCTCTACGATGCCTGCCCAAGTGCCGCCATGGTCGCTGATAAGGTTCGTATTTAGAATTTTGCTTCGTGCTGCCTCATCGTTGGTCTCTCGGTGGCTGAGTCTTCATCATGGTCATCAGGAACTGCGTCTGCCCATCCAATATTTGGCCGACAACACGTCGTCTCCACCAGAAACAACCGCGTTGTTGATCTTTGGCCCCGCATCGTACCGTTTGCGATACGACTTTCTCAGCGTCGTGGGTGCTACCAACGCGACTTCGTTCCTGCAGAACTACGAGCAGGTCTACGTGCAAACAAACCTCGCGGTAGATACTAAGGGCTCCAGCAGCAAGGTCTGGATCAAGTTCTTCTCCAGCCCGGCAGCACTTGACCACGAGTGTGCGGTCGTCGCAAGACTGAATACTGTGGTGAGTGGTTTCAAACGTGTCTGAACATCAACATTATAAACCAAACTAATCAAAAACTTATGTCTGCAGGCTCAACGGCTCGCATTAAAGACACCGCAAGAGGATCAAGAGCCCAAGGACTTTGCCATTAAGCTGTTCGAAGACTTCGACGACGCAAAGCGCCGTGTTAGCGTTCGTCGCGCGTCGGCATCTGCCATTGCACCTGAAGACCACATCGCGTAAGTTGCATACGCGATTGCAGAGCGTGTACTGTGTTGACTGACAGTCTTGAGGTCTCATGTAGAGATACGTCTGTGACGCTACACCATGGCCTCGTGACTGAAGCACCGTCGTACACACTGGAGGCTCTGTATAACGAGCAGCTTGAAGATCTCACGAGCATTCGAGCAGTAATTGCTGAAGTGGGTGAATGCCTCGCATTCTGGCACCGCGAGGCGCTCATGGTACACGGCAACGTGGTACGTTTTTAGCACAGGAGCTCACCTATCTGCCCCTTGCTTGAACACTAACACCCGTCACACAGGCTCTCGAGTGTGTTGGCCAGTTTGCTCCACGTGGTCTACGACTTGTCCACTTCCACACGAGCCGCGAGTTTCACGAGCACCTCAAGCTCGATGCCCACGCGTTCAAAACGACCAGTGTATCCCCAGAAGCTGCTCGCGTCTTCCTTGCAGGCGAGAGCTTTGAGTCCACAACGGCGTCGGATATCTGGCAGTTTGGATGCCTCATGTAAGTGCCGTACGTCTAGGGATGGTGGTGGATGGGAAGGCGTCTGGCTGACCAATCGCGGATATATGTTTGCAGTTTTCAATTGGCGACAGGGAAGTCACTTCTCCAAGCTCTCGCCCCGTGGACTTCAAGTCTCGACCAGACCCACGTTCTACACTTCATCAGCGCTCTCACAGACGACGTCATCCACCAGGCTGTCGCTTGCGTGCACGAGAGCCTTCATAGTCTCCTCCAAGTGATGCTGCTGACGAATCCTACGCAGCGCTGGACGATCGACCGAGTCATGGTACGATTCCCACTGTCAATTGTAGCCAATCAAGACGCAAAAAACTGATGATCTCTCTGTAGCATATCGATGCATTCCGCAGTGCGATCGACTCGACTGGCCCTTCTTGCTCCGTAGCCACGGAGACGGTGCGTGCGCGGCTGCAGCGCCACGCCGACTGTGAGCTGCTGAACGCCGAGTACCAACGCAGTACGAAGCACGCCCAAGACCAACTGGAGTTTGTCAAGCAAGAGCAGAAGCTTCTGCGGACTCAGTTCTTGGCCACGAAGACCCAGCTTCGAGAGAGCGACGAGGCCAACCACCTGCTACGCAGCGAGGTTTCATCACTGTCGTTGCAGTTGGACAAGATTCAAAAGCAGAAGCGAGAAGCTCAGCAGGAGCTGCGCGTGTTCGCTCGCAACCACCAGTCCATGACCCATCAGCTCCACACGACCATGCAGCTACTTCTCAATCTCGTGCCGCTGGCTCAGAAAGTGTACGGCACGAGCTCCGACGAGTTCCTATCCGGCATCCTTGCACAATCAACGGGCTCTGAGTCAGCGTCGCTCAGCACGATCGACATTGGTGGTAGTGGCGCTGGCCTGTTGGGAGGAGCTGGTGGGGATGCAGTCCACGCCGGCCGTCCTCGACGCCGCAAGAGCGCAGTCGACATGGTCAAGTCTCAGCTACAAAACTCTGTTTTAGCCCATGGATGTATCAACACGTGGGCTCACAGTACACCACCACCGCCTGACGTCCTAGAGCCCCATGAGCTCAGTGCCAGCTCGCGGTCGGAGGACAATCAGGACGAGGACTCCACACAATTCAAGGACCACGACCTCGACGAGAAGAAGTCCCCAGTCCCGGCGATTAACGGACTTGCAGAAATCGACCTGAGCGCCGCAGAGGACAACCAACAGCAACACGAGCTTGTGGGGGACAGAGGCCATTCAACGCCCAGCTCTGGATGCTTCCTCGTGGAAGCCGACGACATGGACGAAGAGTGCTTTTGAGGATGTATGTTAGGCTAGCTTAGTTTATATTTGGGTTTCTTGTCTTCTAGCTTCGCCTTAGATTGGGTAGATTAGTCACTGAAGTGAGTAAATGAATGTCACTACTATTCGACCTGGTGGCCGGCCGTTGTGAAGAGCTGATCAAGAGTATCCATCGACAGGCTCGGTGTCGCTACGCGTGACAAGAGGAAGATCAGCACGAGCATGGAGAACGGCAGCGGTGGAGGAGGACGACACGGCGGTGGAAGAGGCGGCGGACGAGGCGGATTTAGTGGCGGACGTGGTGGAGGACGCGGCTCTGCTCCGTTCAACGGAGACGGCGGCCGTGGTGGTCGTGGTGGGTACGGAAGAGGACGAGGCCGAGGGGGGTTCGGTGGACGTGATGGGGCTTCTGACGGTGGATACGGCGGCTCACGAGGCCGTGGAGGACGTGGTCGTGGTGGACCCGGTGGAGATGAAGGATATGCGCCGCCCAGTGGAGGAGGAGGCCGAGGACCCAGCTCAGGCGAGCGAGGAGGAGGTCGTGGCAAGAAGGGTCCTCCGCAGACGCCACTGAATCTGGACGAGGCGTTCTGCATGATGGTCCACTCGGAGTTGCAGTCGCTTGTTGACGACGGCACTCGCAATGAGCTGAGCTTCCCCACGGATCTGGACAACCACCAGCGGCGGTATATCCACAGCATGGCGGAGAAGTACGGTCTGTTCACGAAGAGCTCCGGCAAGGGCGACGGCCGCTTCATCCACGTCGCGAAGATGAAGAAGAACGCCAACATGGAGCAGGTCTCGCTGCGTTCGTCGCCGATCAAGCTCAACACCAACACGGTGTCGTGGTTCCCGCCCGCTGTAGTTCAGTATCTGCAGCAGTATCAGCTGACCAACGTGCCGAGTGCCCAGGACCCATTGGCATCTGGACAGCTCACGCCGTCATGGCTCTCGCACCGCGTTCACGAGCAGCAGAAGCGCAGCGGCTACTCGCTCTTCAAGCCTCTCCGGCCTAGCAAGCACCACACGCCCAAGCCGCCGCGCCCGAACGCCGGGACGCTGCCTGTGCATTCGTACCGCGACCAGATCCTCGAGTACGTCGAGCGCAACCAGGTCGTTGTGATCTCAGGCGACACTGGATGTGGTAAGTCCACTCAGATCCCGCAGTTCCTGCTGGACGACATGATCGCCAAGGGCAAAGCTGGCGAGACGCGCATCATCTGCTCGCAGCCACGCCGTCTCAGTGCGATCTCGCTGGCAGAGCGTGTCGCGAAGGAGCGGTCGATGATTGGCGCGGATCCCGTGGAAGTCGGCCATGCTATCCGGTTCGACTCGGCCTTCGATTCGAACAAGAGCAAGCTCATCTTCTGTACCACAGGCACACTGCTCAAGTGGCTCAACTCCGACCCGCTTGCACTCGGCTTTTCGCACTTGATCCTGGACGAAGTCCACGAGCGCGACCAATTCACGGACTTTCTGTTGATTCTGCTCAAGTCGAACATTCTCAAGCGTCGCAAGGACCTCAAGGTCATCCTCATGAGTGCGACGATCCAGGTGGAGAAGTTCGCGGAGTACTTCCAGCCTGAGTTCGAGGCTCCGATCTTGGAAATGGTCGGAGGACGCTGCTTCCCGGTGACAACGCTGTTCCTGGAGGACATATTGGCACTCATTCACCACGCCAACACGTCTGGTGGCGCGGCAGCCATCGCGCAGCACGCTCACCGCCAGCGTGAGAACGGACACGGCGACGGCATGGACGTAGACAGCGACGACGACGACTACCACGACGGTACAGCCATCGACAGTGGCCTGATGTGCCCCATGTGCCAGACTGGAGGATTTGCGGACGAGGAGGCATTCGGAATGCACTTGGCCACGTGCTTCGGTGAGCCTCCAGCGGCTGCCCCAGAGCCAGTGAAAGCTGCTCCAAAGCCAAAGAAGGCCAAGAAAGTAGCCAAACAACCAAAGGCTCAAAAGCCTCAGATGGAGCTTGGCGAGGTGCTGCAGAGTGCGTTGACTGTGGTGGACGAGGACGTGAAGACTTCTCTGTTGGAAAACTACGTGCGTCAAGAAGACGCCCTGTCGAGAGACCAGTCGGTCGACTACTCACTGCTGCTGCAAGTGCTGTACATGATCGAGCAAGTTTTCCCGCTCGTGAGCGCCGACTCTCAGGGTGCCATCCTCGTCTTCCTGCCTGGCTGGGAGGAGATCTCGTACATGGAGCGTGAACTCCTGCGATCCTACGTCACGGAGTCGACCTACGAGATCGCGATGTTGCACTCGCGTCTCTCAGCACAAGAGCAGCGTCGAGCATTCCTCAAGCCTCCACGTGGCAAGCGCAAGCTGATTCTCGCGACGAATATTGCTGAGACCAGTCTCACGATCGAAGATGTCGTCTTCGTGATTGACTGCGGAAAATCCAAGCAAGCGCACGCTCTCGCGACCACGTCCAGTTCGTCCTTTGTGATGGGTCTTCAGACGACGTGGGTCGCCAAGGCCAACTGCGTGCAGCGCATGGGTCGAGCCGGTCGTGTGCGACCTGGTGTGTGTTTCCGCCTGTTCTCCAAGTCCCGTTACGAGACCGCAATGAAGGAGTTTATGGTCCCAGAGCTACTGACGACTCCGTTGGAGGAGCTCATGCTTCACATCAAGCTGCTTCAGTTCGAGAAGAAGCTCCACATCGACAACGCAAAGGAATTCTTGATGCTTGCGATGGACTCGCCAACCGAGAACGCAATCGATGCGTCGTTGGATCGCCTCGAGGCCATGAATGCCGTGGATTGCCAGAAGAAGCTCACTCTGCTGGGCTGGCACTTGGCCCACATCTGTGACAGCGGCGTTTCCGTGCACGTGGGCAAGCTTCTTCTGTGGAGCCACATCTTCGGAAGCTTTGACTCTGTCGTGCAGACTACGTGCGCATTGAGTGGCTACCGTGACCCATTCCTGAACTTCTTAGGTATGACAAATGACGAGCTGCGCCAAGTCGAGGCCTCCAAGCAGGGCTTCCTGCGGGACGCCGGCACTCCATTCGACGTCCAGAGTGACCACTTCGTGCTGCAGCTCGCCATGGAAGGCTACATGCAGTTCCACCCGCGTGCCCACTCGGAAATGGACGCGTTCTGCCGTCGTAATATGCTCCACCGCCCCACCCTCGAGCAGGTCTCTTCGATTTATCGCCAACTGGAGAAGGACCTTGAGCAGCTCGGTATGTCTGCTGCGACCCAGCTCATCGATGCTTCGCCTGCGTCTACGAATGGCCACGCGAACAACAACGCTGGGCATTACAACCGCAACAAGCCTTCACCACCACGTGGTCGATGGACTGGGCAACGCCTGGCTCCGTATCTGATGTCGTTGGGGGCAGGCTTGTACCCGAACGTACTCTCGACTCGTCCAAGCGCCGCCAGTCGCAACTGGACGTCGAAGGAGAAGGTGAAGGTACGTTTGGACTCGTCGTCGATGCTCTCGAAGGGCAGCAGCAGCGGCCGCAATGGCAAGAACAGAGACAGCGACGACGATGATGAAAAGTCCGGAAACGCACTCGAGTGGATGGTGTACCACGAGATGATGCAGTCCGAGCGCACTCGCGTCGCCAAGAACGCCACGAAGCTGCCTTCGGTGCTGATTCTACTGCTGCTCGTGGGAAATTCGGAGCAGATTGTCGTAGAGGAGACGGACGTGGAGGTTTTGATCGACGAAACGCCTCAGATCGTGAAGAAGTGGACGATGGTGATCGACGAGTGGCTCGTATTCCAGTTCGACTCGAACGAGGAGGTCCAGGCGATCCTCACTCTGCGTGCGCGTGTCCAAGCGGCGTTCTACCGCCACTTGGATCGACTCCACGACGCGCATCTCGTGCTTCAGCAGCAACAGCAGAGCCAGTATCCTCGCCAGGACGGATCCATTGCACCACCACCAGCCCAGAAGCCCCATGATCCATCGTACGACGTATGGAAGAGACACGACGAGCAGCTCGTGGAGGCGCTAGTCGGATGGATCCAGAGTGACCTGCCGTCGCGTCAGTGAGATGACACAAGCACAGCTAGATGATGAGCTTGGGGTCGCGTAGATGGCTGAAAGAGACCTGTATTGCTTGCTCTTGTCTTGCTTGTCGTGGTGTTCAAATGGAAAACTACTTGTGAATAGAAAATTGCCCCCGAGAGGCAGAATCTCTTCGGGTCTACGCCTTCTTTTGCTCGACAGCGCTGTGGGTCTTCTCAGTGAGCCACGTCCACATCACTTTGACGCTGTAAAGCACCCCAATCAGCGCCATGAACCCCACGGTCACGGCGACTGCGTACACGGCCCACAATCCACTGTAGAATGCCTCAGCGAGGGCGGACTTTGTGGTCACCCACGCGCCGCGGAGAATCTTGAGGACACCACGACTTGCCAAAACAAAGCATCGAGTGAGAACCGCGATGCCGAAGGCAAGCCACACGAACACCGAGCGTGTGGAGGGCACTACGAAGGCCCGGGCGAAGCGGATCTTGGGCGACTCGACGAGCTCCCACAGGCTCCAGAGCAACTGCAAGTAGGCGCCAAGGCCCTCGTCTTCGTGCGGTGGCATCGGGGGCATGGTGCCAGAGGGGAGCATCGAGAGCAGCAGTAGTAGCAGCGTGTTGGTGATGGCAGCGACGCCTTCGTGTCTCTCCATCGTGTCGTGTAGCTCTTCGTTCGGACGCCTTGTTGTCCTGCTCGAGGGGGAGGAACTAGCTGGAGAGAGGGAAACAGTGTGGACAGCAGCGCCGACGGCTGACTCAGCTGCGCAGTGGCGACAGAGACGTCATGACCATTTCAATTTCCGCCCTTCACCTTCCGTAGCCAAAGCTCATTGGCGTGTGTGGGTCTATGGGATTACAGCTCTTGCGAGGGTGCCGACGATGCCACCCAAGGCGATAGATAGCCTTGGCGTACACTTCGTACTGACTAGAGGATTGTCGTGCAGTGGCAGCCAGTGGCAGCTCAGCTTCCACCCATCGGCTTGACTGTCGTCAGTCTTCCATCCTCGCGCATTCTTGGCTCTGACTCTCCTCGCCAATGCCTGCTTCGCCATTTTGGATCCTTCCGCCCAATGTACAGTATCTTTTCGCACATAGCCAGGCCATGTCGATTGAAGGGGTATACTTCGGGGTTACCCTTCTATCTTGATTAGCCTATTCTGGTTTTGAATGCCAAGCTAGCTCTTTGTCGATGTGGTTCACTCCACCGCGTCTGCTGCCAATCATCGTGGCGGGTGCATCTTGGTTGGACCCATTCACCTGAAGCGGTACGTCACCAAGCCGCTGCCGACCATGGACTCGATGCTGGTGCGTGAGGCGATGCTCCAGGAGCGTCGCCGCCAGGAGCTCGACTCTCTCAAGCATGAGCGCAAGGAACGCGCCAAGACCTCGACGTCGGCCAACTTCAGTGGCAAGCAGAAAAGGCAGCAGCTTCGTGCTCGCAAGCACCGCCTCAATGCTCGTAAGGAGGACGAGGCGGCGCAGCTCGAGGCCGCTCGCGACGAGTACGAGGACTTCTACAATGCGCACTTAGCCGAGCAGGCCAGTCGCGCGGCCATGGCCAAGGGCAAGGCCAAGGCCAAGAAGGAGGAGAAGAACGAGAGCGTGCTCGTGATCGACGACGACTACATGGAAGGCCAACAGGAGCAGACGTACCTGGAGACGCCTGACTTCTTCGCACGCAACCACGACCTCACGGACGACTCGATTAACTCGCGCTTGAAGCTCACGGTCGCGCTGGGTCGCCACAATAAGGACCAGGTCGGCAAGGAGCTGTCGTCGTTCTTCGTGAAGGAGACCAAGGAGCAGATCCACCTGCGACTGATGGAAGGCCAACTGCCGCTCGACCTGTCGGGCCGCAAGAAGCCACTACTGGCCAAGGAGATTGTGCGCGATCCATTGCTGGACCACCCGCGCCGCCCGCAGTGGGACTACCGCATGTCGAAGGAGACGGTGGACGCGAACGAGAGCGTGATGTTCGACGAGTGGCTCGCCAAGATCCACGACAAGTACGAGAACGAGCAGCTCAATCACTTCGAGCACAACCTGGAGGTCTGGCGTGAGCTGTGGCGAGTCACGGAGCGTGCGACCCACGTCGTCGTGGTCACCGACATCCGTAACCCGCTTCTGCACATTCCCGCGTCGGTGTACGACCTCGTGACGGAGGAGATGCAGAAGCCGATGATCGTCGTGCTCAACAAGATCGATTTGGTACCGCCACAAGTTGTTGATCTCTGGAAGGCGTACCTGAAGAAGCGCTTCCCCAAGTGTCGCTTCATCACGTTCAGCTCGCGCTCGAACGCTGTGCGTGGCGACACCAACATCAGCACGCGTCGACGCGTGTTGAGTAAGAAGCTCGAAGTCGGAGACCCGTCGGCTGTCAGTGGTGCGACCGAGATCCTGCGATCCTGTGGTATTGAGACCAAGGAGGCCCAGCGTATCGCTCAGGAGCTGAACACTGAGGATGCTGGCGAGGACGCGGAGGCGTTGCTCGAACTTGAGCAGCTCCAGCTGAGTGTGGATGCCGACAGAGCCAAGCCCCGTAAGGCGCGACGCAAGCAAAAGGGCACCAAGCTTTTCGCTGCTTCTCAGGCGGCAAAGGCGGCTGCTGCCGCGAGTGGCGGCGTCCAGATCTGTCAGCACTGCGGTTCCGAGGATGCGCTCTTCTCGTGTCTGTCGTGTGCTGGCCATGCGCCAGCCGCGGCTGCCGCTATCAAGGAAGAGTCCGAGGCTGTCAAGCAAGGCTACTTGCTCTGCCGCCGCTGCGACCGTGAGGAACACGCTGACCTGGACGCTCACCACAAGTTCAAGCTCACGACGCTGCGTCTTTCTTCGAAGCAGCAGTCCCAGGTGAATCCACAGAACGCCGCCAAGGTCACGATCGGTCTGATCGGCCACCCGAACGTCGGCAAGTCGAGTGTGCTGAACGCGCTGGCGGGTAAGAAGCTCGTGAGTGTGTCGCACACTCCAGGCCACACGAAGCGCCTCCAGTCGATCATGATCACGTCGGATATCTGTATCTGTGACTGCCCCGGCCTCGTGTTCCCGTTCCCTGGCGTGCCCAAGTTCCTGCAGGAGTTGTGCGGCTTGTACCCATTCTCGCAGATCCGCGAGCCGTACTCGGCCGTGCGATTCCTCGCCGAACACATCAACCTCGAGAAGGTGCTCGACTTGAAGCCGCGCACCCAACTGTTCGATAGTATCGAAGAAGAGCTGGTACGTGGCACCACTAATTTCGAATGGGTGTGGTGTTTGGGCTCCCAACTGACTGTTTGTTGCTTAATTATTGATCCCATCTAGGAATGGACGCCGTGGACTGTGTGTGAGGCGTACGCTGAGAAGAAGGGATACCGCACTGAGCGCCGTGGCCGCCCGGACCACCAGCGCGCTGGTGCGGAGCTCATTCGTGACACCGTCGACGGTATCGTGCCGTTGTTCTTCCTGCCTCCTAGCTACAAGGGCTCGGATCCTCACGCCTTCGAGCGCAACGGCGGTAAGCAAGACAGCGTGGAAGACGATATCGAAGAAGAAGAGAGCGAGGAGGACGAAGAGCTGGAGGGAGAGAGCGACGAAGAGGAGGAGGAGGAAGAAGAAGAATCTCCAGCGTCGCCAAATGAGAAGAAGGCGGCGAAGCCTGCGGCAAAGATCAACGCGTTCAGCCTCCTCGACTCGAGCAGCGACGAAAGCAGTGACAGCGACAGTGATTGAGACGGAGGGCGGCCATTGATCGACGATACGCGACTCATAGACACATTATGGAATTTCTATTTGCTGTATGACTGCGACGGCCGCTGTGTTAGAACTCGCTCTCGTGTGCCCACATCTTGAACGTGCGGTCGAAGCCACAGGACACGACGTGCTTCTCATCCGGCGCGAAGTCGGCGCCCATGACCTTGCCGTCGTGGCCCTTGAGCGTCGACATGAGCTTCCAGTCGCGCGTGCGCCACAGTTTGATAGTCGCGTCGTACGACGCCGTAAGCAGCAGCTCTCCCGACGCAGGCGAGAACTGCACATCGGAGACTAAGTTGCTGTGTGCTGGGATGGTGTACTCCGACTTGCGGTGGCGCAAATCCCAGATGCGGACCGTGCGGTCGTCACTGCCCGTCGCTACTTGGTACCCGTTGGGTGCGAAATCCATGCTCAAAATCTGCTTGGAGTGGCCCTGGAGCGGCATGATGGACTTGCCCGACCGCAGATCCCACACGCGTCCGACGCCATTGAGGTCGCCCGTCGCTGCCAGGGCGCCATCGCGCTGGAACGCGATCGCGTACACTTCCTTGTAGTGGCCTTCCTGCAGCAGCACCTCTTGAGCCGTTGAGACGTCCCACAAACGCCACGAATGGTCGAAACTCGTCGTGCCGACGTACTGGCCACTAGGGTGGAACGCCACCTTGCCCAGACGCGCACGGTGGCCCTTGAGTACGGTTTTTGGCTCGGCACTCGACGCACTCCACAGCTTGGCTGTCTTGTCCGCCGAGCCACTACACAGACACACGAGGTCTGAGGCGTCCGACATGTCGGAGAATGTGCCGTTGGCCTTGGAAGGATGCCACGCCAAGCCAGTGATGCGGTCTTCGTGGCCACGGAAGACCTTGACTTCAGCGGCCGACGCCGTATCCCACACCTTCACGAGTCCACTCCACGAGCCCGTCGCAATGTTCTTGGCGTCTCTGGAGTACCGCGCCGTTGCTAGCGGTCGCACGTCGCCGTTCTGACTCGCGACGTTGACCATTTTCTGGGCTGTCGCGTACAGCGATGCCGCGACTCGGTCACTGGCCATGATTTCATTCGGACCGTACGTCTTCTCCTGTCGCTCCAGCTTTAACCGCTTCTGGGTGCGCTCGGCAGCATACGTGAACATCGCCGCACGCGCCTGCTTGAGCTCGTTGCTCTTGATGGGGATGTAGAAGAGCTGGTCTTCGATCTTCTGGTCCTTTCCAGATACCGCCGCGCCAGTGCTCGCCTGCTGCTCCTGCTGCTCGCCTTGCTGCTGCAGATGGCCCAGTAGCTTGCTCACCACCCCGCCTTCTTCGGCTTCCAATTCGATCCGCGCCAGCAGCTCACGCAGTCGCTCGCGTCTGTCTGCAGGCCCTTCGCCAAACAACGTGATAGGTTGATGGAGCTGCCGCAGCCGCAAGATCACTTCGTCGGCGCTCGTCGGCACGGCGATGTTGCGCGCCCGCTTCTCGGCCTCGATGCGCCGCAGCAGCAGCGCGTGCTTCTCCTGGGCCGCGAGACTGCTCTCCGACAATTGCAGCACTTCCTTCTCGCCCGTGTCCGCCGTGTTCACATTGCCGGCCCGGATCGCGGCTTCCAGGAGGCTGTTCGAGCCAGGAGCTCTCGCATTCTCACGGCGGACACTCTCAGGAACTAGCGATGCAGACGACGATGCTTCCTGCGCAGCGGAGTCGGCGTTGATCGCCCCGAAGTAGATCGCCTTCCGCTCACCCATGGTGCCGAAGCTTGCTTGGTGATGGCGCTTGGAGCTTTTGGGCTGCTGGGATACTACTATACACTCCTCAATAGAGAGCCGTCTAGACGCGGTGACTGGAATAGAGGACTCTATTGGACGGATTGCCTCTATTAGTGGACCCTGACTTTGCCTACCCCCGGTGGTACAATTGCATCAGGCAGTTCTTTGGGAGCTGTCACTCCACCAGCTCATAGGCGAAATTGAAGTACGGGGCGATGGCGTCAACACGCAACCCGGCAGGATTGGTCGCGTCCGTGGAGGCCGCACGCGCAGCCCTCGAAGCCGAACGCGAGAAAGAGGAGAGGCACCGCGTGGCCATGATGAGCATGCGCACGAGCGCCGAGGAGGTCGCAATCGTGGGCTTCCAGGGCGGCAACGACTGGATCCATGCCCAGCGAGAGAAGCAGAAGATCAAGCTGCGGCAGCGCGCTGCCATCCACGCGAGCACGACGTCGCTCGTGGATTTCGACCGAGAGACCTTCAGCAAGGAGGTCAAGCGCGTGCTAGACGTGGACGTGAACGCTGGCTTCGTGATCGGACTCAAGCGCCGTCGCGAGTTCGCGACCAAGCTCTGCCACGACTACAAGTTCTTCACGGAGAGCCAGAAACTGGAGCTCGTGCTGGCGCTGGCCGTCGATCTCGGGATCCAAGACCTGTCTCAAATGGTCAAGTCGCTGCCGTCGCTTCCGCGGACGCATTTGGTGCTCAATGTGATGGCAGCAGCCTTGGGATTCGATCGCAAGAACGACCCGACGATCGCCAAGAACATCAAGAAAGGACTCGTGCCCGTGCCGGAGCAGTTCTTCCTGCTTGTTGGATCGGTCCCCATGGGCCCAAAGTTCTTGCTTCGGCTGCGCGTGGATCTGAGCATGCTGCTGAGGAAGTTCAGTGCCGATTTGCCACGCGATAACGTCGAGGCTCTCGAGTATCTCGACTTGGTCATGCGCGACCTGTTCGCGACCCAGGCAGGCACCCGCTTCCGTCGTATTGACATGGCGTCGGAGAAGTTGGTTGCGTTTGTGCTCAAGCAAGAGCGAGTGCATAGCATCCGCAACTGGATGGATCTCAAGCGCCGAATCTCGGGTCCCAACCGGTACTGCTTTGGGCTTTTCAACCTGCAGATGCCTGAGGCGCCGCTGGTGTTTGTCCAAGTCGTCGTGTCCGACCACTTGTGCGACAAGATCGACCCGATCCTGAACGAAGACGGACTTGTGATCGAGAACCCGACCCACATTATCTTCTACTCGATCTCCAACGCGAACCCGGGATTGCGTGAACTCAACACTGCGAGCCACTTGCTGTTCCTCACCATTGAGCGCATGTCGAGCCTCTATCCACAATGCCACACGTCGTCAACATTGTCGCCAGTGCCTGGGTTTGCCAACTGGTTTAAAGCGGAGTTGGACAGCGTGCGTCGCTCACGGGCGTACTTCTCACGTGACCAGACACAACGGCTATCGCTCAAATACGGTGTCAACCAGGTACAGCTCCCCAAGTGGCTGCTCAAGAAACTCAACACTTCGGACTGGCACTTGGATGCTGATTTTACGGAAGCAATCCGTGACGTTTTCGTCGCTGCGTGTGCCCGTTACGTGCTGTTTGAACGCAAAGGCGACAAGATGCTCAACTCGGTCGCGAATTTCCACCTCCAAAACGGAGCTCAAGTCGAGCAGGTCAACTTTCTGGCGGATCCGTCGGCCGATGGCATGAAGAGCGCGATGGGCTTCATGATCAACTACCGATACTGCATGACCTCGATTGCCCACACGTCCGACTCCTACAAGCGCACATCCGCAGCCGCAGCGTCCTCGCGTGTTACGCGTCTTGTGTGGCCATCCTCGAGTGTGATCCTTGACGGTTCGACCTCCAAGCTGACAGTGTTGCTGCCGCTCTTGTACTTCTCACTAATTCTGTTTGTTGCTGTCACTCAGAAATCGAGAAGCTCCAGCAGAGTCGTAACACGCCGTTGTTTGCCAGGGCCTACAGAGCTGGCGAGACGATTTGCAAACGTGGCTCCCTCCCTTCGGCCGTCTACTTCGTCTGGTATGTAGACTGTCGAGTCATGCATTTATCTCCAACCGTGATCTCACTGGGTACATATCTGTAGTGCTGGCAAGATCCGAGTTCACTCGGCTCATCCTTTCACACTCACTGAAGGAGAACTGTACGGTCACCACGAAGTGCTGAACAATGAGCCAGTGCCGTTCACTGTGCACGCGACGATGGACTCGCAGATAATTTTGTTGTCCAGTGAAGAGTTGAAGCAGATCATGAAGGAGTCGAGTGCTTTGCGCGAGTACGCGATGCTCGATGTGCGTCAACGCCACATTTTGGACAAGTCGCCTCAAAGCAACTCCGGTGTTAGCCGCCTCTAAGAGGTTGCTTGGAAGATGAAGAATGGCGTGTGTAAGTCAGTGTGCGTGAACAGAAAGAGAGTGCAAACGAAAGATAAAGAAAGTGTCAGTGATCGTTGAGATCACTTGAATACAATAAACATTACGGATTGGTTTGTTCATCCTCAACGCCACACACTTCGTCTCCTTCGTCTCGCACTGAAAATACCCCTGAACTTACACGAGGCTCTTCGTCTCTCTGTGCTTGGCCTGAAGATCATCGAAAGTGAGCGTGCCGTTCGACAGACCCTCCAGTTCTTCACGGGTCAAGAAGCGGCCACCAGGGCCACGTGGACGGCGCATCGCGTGGCGGTGGCGGGACGCGTGCAGGTAGGCCTTGCGCTGGCGTTGCGCACCGAGCTTGGCCTCAAGCTTGGCACGCTGCTGTCGTCGGATCATAATACGGTGATACTGCTTGGCGTTCACGTAGACAGGCTCTTCTTCCACAACTTCAGTGGCGCCACCGGCCGCCATGCGTGGGAACAGGGCCTGGTTGAGTTGCTACGCGAATTCAAAAACGAGGAAGGCGTTAGATCACAGCAGAATGAGGTCTCACAATGGGCTTGAGAGTATTCCGTACCATGTATGGCTGCATGATCATGAGGTTGGCGTTGTACATCGCACGGAGCTGCTCATTGTTTGGCTGTTGTTGCTGTTGATCCACCATAAAAAACACCGTGTCAGTCTCCTATTCCATAGCTCACAGCGACGCTACTGCAACACTAGCATGCAGCAAACCTACCAGCTGCATCGCATCATGGTCATCGGATTCGCAAGTATACAGACACGCACTCATACACATCAGCGGCGCTGTCGCATTACACTCTCGCAAACTACCCAACGCACCATTTGCTGAAGGAACTGCTGCTGCTGTTGTTGGTACAGCGCGAACTGCGCCTGGAGCTCGGCCTGCGAGGCGGCTCCCTGCTGCTGCTGCGCGTTCTGCTGCTGCTGGGCCTGGGCATTCTGCTGCTGCTGGAGCACGGCGTGGTCGGCGGCTTCCATGTTCGATATTTGGGTCTAAAAAGATTCCCCATTCCCTTCGTCAGTCTTCCCCTTCATTCCACGAAAGGACCTAACCAACTTGAGGACCCCATAGTCGCGGCGGAACCCAGAAGTCTAAACCACGACGTACACTGAGAAGCGGAGCTTGAAGCGGACGCGGCGGCGGAGCGTGCTGCGAGGGGATTGGGTCTGCGGATGCGAAGCGTTCGTTCTTTCGCGCGCGATGCGATGCGATTGGGCTGCTGCTTTTTCAAACGGCGGCGCTCTCTCGTTGGTCCGTTTTTTCGGCAAATGCCGACCGCGCAAACCCTCTGGTATTCTCTGGTTGGTGGATGGGACTCGGTGACGTGATGTGATTGGGTACGCTACTGCCACAAAATCTTACCTTCTTCTCATTGGCTAAAATAGTTTTTAAGCTCTTCTATTAGTGGAAATAGAGCGCATTGACCTGTTCCACTCTGATTGGCTATATCTATTCAGTTGATGTCGCCTTTCCCACAGGGCTGTTCACCCCGCCGGATCCGCTCCCTTAGCACGGCATGTTGGGGCTCTGACACGTTGCATGGGAGACTTGAAGCCGCGAGTGGAATAGGACGAAGATGCTGACCAAGTTCGAGTCCAAGAGCAACCGCGTCAAGGGCCTGGCGTTCCACTGCAGCCGCCCGTGGATCCTCACGTCGCTCCACAATGGCGTCATCCAGCTCTGGGACTACCGCATGGGCACGCTGCTCGACCGCTTCGATGAGCACGACGGACCGGTGCGCGGGGTGGATTTCCACAAGACGCAGCCGCTCTTCGCGTCGGGCGGAGACGACTACAAGCTCAAGGTCTGGGACTTCAAGCTGCGTCGCTGCCTGTTCACGCTGCTCGGACACCTCGACTACATCCGCACGGTGCAGTTCCACCACGAGTACCCGTGGATTCTGAGCTGCTCCGACGACCAGACCATCCGCATCTGGAACTGGCAGTCGCGCTCGTGCGTGTCCATCCTCACGGGCCACAACCACTACGTCATGAGCGCGTCCTTCCACCCCAAGGACGACCTCATCGTCTCGGCCTCGCTCGACCAGACCGTGCGCGTGTGGGACACCACGGGTCTGCGCAAGAAGACCGTGCGCGGCGCGCCATCCTCCATGGATGACGTGGCCGTGCCTTCGCGCGGCAACAACCACGACATCTTCGGCGCTAGCGATGCTATTGTCAAGTACGTGCTCGAAGGCCACGACCGTGGCGTGAACTGGGCGCACTTCCACCCGAACCTGCCGCTCATCGTGTCGGCGTCGGACGACCGACAGGTCAAGCTCTGGCGCATGAACGAGACCAAGGCCTGGGAGGTGGACACCATGCGCGGCCACACGCAGAACGTGTCGTGCGTGATCTTCCACCCGCGCCACGAGCTCATCATCAGTAACTCGGAGGACCGCTCGATCCGCGTGTGGGATATCTCCAAGCGCATGGGCCTGCAGACCTTCCGCCGTGAGAACGACCGCTTCTGGATCCTGGCAGCACACCCAACGCAGAACCTGCTCGCTGCCGGCCACGACTCGGGCATGATCGTGTTCAAGCTCGAGCGCGAGCGTCCGGCCATGGACATCCACGAGGGTCGCGCGTACTACGTCAAGGAGCGCTACGTGCGCATGTACTCGTTCCTGGACGGCAGTGACGTGCCGGTTGCGGCCATCCGCCGTACGGGCACTGCCGGCACGGGCATGGGCAACCTGCCTCGCACGCTCAACTACAACCCATACGACCAGGCGTCGAGCTCCAACACGGTGCTGCTCACGAGCGATGCCGAGGGCGGCTCGTATGAGCTCGTGACCTTCTCGCAGGGCTCGAACGGCGAGACGTCGGAGTCCACGCGTGGCGCAGGTATGCACGCTGTGTTCGTGGCTCGCAACCGCTTCGCGGTGTTGGACAAGTCGCGCCACATCGTCATCAAGAACTTCCAGAACGAGGTCACCAAGAAGATCGTGCCACCGAACGGCACTGCTGACGGCCTCTATTTCGGTGGCATCGTCGGCCGTGTGCTACTCCACGTGGACGACAAGATGGTGCTTTACGAGACGCAGAGCCGTCGCGTGCTTGCTGACTTGCAGGCGCCGCGTGTCAAGTACGTGGTGTGGAGCCCCAAGTACGAGTATGTGGCGATGATCTCCAAGCACTCGATCGTGCTCGCCGACAAGAACCTGAACCATCTGAGCACGATCACCGAGTCGGTGCGCATCAAGAGCGGTATCTGGGCCAACTCGCCGGAGGAGATCTTCGTCTACACGACGCTCAACCACATCAAGTACTCGCTCACGAACGGTGACAGCGGCATCATCCGCACGCTCGATGTGCCGGTGTACCTGACGCACCTGGAAGGCTCCAAGCTGTACTGTCTTGACCGTGAGGCCAAGATGCGCACGATGGCCGTGGACCTCACGGAGTGCGAGTTCAAGATCGCGCTCAGCAAGAAGAACTACACCGAGGTCATGCGCATGGTCCGCCACTCCCGTCTGTGTGGCCAGGCTATTATCTCGTACCTGACCAAGAAGGGCTACCCAGAGGTTGCGCTGCACTTTGTCAATGACGAGAAGACCCGCTTCAAGCTCGCCATCTCGTGCGGCAACCTCGAGGTCGCGCTCAACTCGGCCTACGAGCTGGACGACAGCAAGTGCTGGCACCAGCTTGGCGTTGAGGCGTTGCGCCAGGGCAACATCCAGGTCGTGGAGATGGCCTACCAGCGTACCAAGAACTTTGAGCGCCTGTCATTCCTGTACCTGGTCACGGGAAACCGCGACAAGCTCAAGAAGATGCTCAAGATCGCCGAAGTGCGTAACGACATCATGTCGCGCTTCCACAACGCCCTGTACTTGGGTGACGTCGAAGTGCGCGTACTGACGCTTGAGGCTGCTGGCCAGCTCGGTCTTGCGCTGCTGACCGCGGCGACCCACGGCCTCAACGAGCACGTCGAGCGTCTCACTGGTGTGCTGCAGGAGAGCCACCCAGAGTTTGATGCTGCGGCGTTCCTGAACCGGGAGATGCGAGCGGAGACGAGCCTGTTGGTGCCTCCACCGTGCGTGAGCAAGCTCGAGAACGACAACTGGCCGCTGGTCGAGATCAACGAGCCGACGATCCAGGACCACGCCATCGCCGCCGAGAAGCGTGAGGCCGAGCGCAGCACGCAGCGCCAGGACTCGACTGGCGGTGCTGCGGCTCGTCGCATGGACGACCACAGCCACCAGCAGTCGAACCGCAAGACGTCGATGGACCTAGGCATGGACGCCGGCGACGCATGGGGAGACGACGGCGATCTCGACCTGGACGACTCACTGTCGCTGGGACGTCCGTCGATGGACGATGCATTGGACGCCGACTTCGCTTTGCCTGGTGCCTCGTCGACCGCCGGCTTCGTGGCTGCGCCAAGCGCCGGTACGAGCCTCGCCGTCCAGTGGGTGCGCAACTCGTCGCTCGCTGCCGACCACGCCGCCGCTGGCTCGCTGTCGACGGCGATGCAGCTGCTGCACCGCCAGATCGGTGTGGTCAACTTCGAGCCACTGAAGCCGTATTTCCTCTCGGTCTTTGCCGGTGGTTCGGCGTCGGTGCCCACGCAGCCCAACTTCCCATCGGTGCGCGCGTGGCTCCAGCGTAACGACAGCAGCCAGCCAGCGATCTCGGTGTCGTTCCCACAGCTCGTGGAGACACTCAAGGAGTCGTACCGTGCGTTCACTGGCGCCAAGTTCGACGACGTCAAGTCGCTGTGTGAGACCATCTTGTACTCGGTGCCGTTCCTCGCGGTCGACACGAAGGAGGAGGCCGAGAAGGTCAAGACGTTGGTGACGGTGTGTCGTGAGTACCTCATGGGCTGCCGCATCCGCAACGAAGTCGCCAAGTACGCGCTGGAGACGGACCCGAAGCGCAACATTGAGCTCAGTGCGTACTTCACGCACTGCGAGCTGCAGCCGCCGCACCTGGTGCTCACGCTCAAGATCGCCATGACCAACGCGTTCAAGTCGAACAACTTCATCACGGCGGCGTCGTTCTGTCGCCGTCTGCTAGAGATCCAGGAAGTTGCGAGCCACCCACGCCACGAAAAGCTGCGACTCACGGCCATGAAGGTGCTGCAGAAGGCCGAGAAGGAGGCGCGCAACGAACACCAGCTCGACTACCAGGACTCGAAGCCGTTCGTGCTCTGCGCCAAGTCGTTCACGCCGATCTACCTGGGTGAGCGCGATGTGCGCTGTCCGTACTGCCAGGCCGCCTATCGTCCCGAGTACAAGGGCTCGCTGTGTGAGATCTGTACGCTCTCGCGTATCGGTGAGGAGACCATCGGCCTCGTCGTGACGACGGCTCAGGCCTAAGTGTTGATACAGAAATGACGCGTGAGTAGTAACGAGAACCACGGGCGCGGTGCGTCGAAGAGAAGGCGCGTTGGACGCGCAAGGTAGGCGGGTTTCCCATCTCTAATATACGATCCAAAGGTTTTTATACTCGGGATGGCTACAGTTTCGATCCAGGAGACCCGTAGCGGAGACCTTCGGGTTACGTTGCCGAACCCGCGTCGTTTCGCGACCCTTCTTGCTAGGTTGGCAGCTCCGCCACGCCTCGCTCCGCCAGATCCGAACAGACCGCTCCACAGGCAAGTAAGTGGGGATCTATCGACAGCCATGCAGCTGCGCCACTTGACGTCGCTGCTGCCGGCGACTGAGGGCATGTGCAAGGTCACGGCCGTGGCCTGGTCGGCCAACAACAAGCGGCTCGCGGTCGTGACCGTGGACCGCGTGGCCCACATCTTCGACGCGCAGACTGGCGAGCGCAAGGACAAGTTCTCGACCAAGCCGGCCGACAAGGGCGAGAAGAACTACGTCGTGCGTGCGCTCGAGTTCTCGCCCGACTCGTCCAAGCTCGCGGTCGCGCAGAGTGACAACATCGTGTTCATCTACAAGATCGGGTTGGACTGGGGCGACAAGAAGAGCATCTGCAACAAGTTCCCTCAGAACAGCTCGGTGACGTCGCTCACGTGGCCCAACACGCACCCGAACGAGATCGTGTTCGGCTTGGCCGATGGCAAGGTCAAGGTCGGCCAGCTACGCAGCAACAAGCCAGCCACGCTGTACGCCTCTGGTTCGTACGTCGCGACTGTGTGCAGCAACATGGAAGGCACGGCGATCCTCTCGGGTCACTACGACGGCTCGATCTACCGGTTTGTGTTTGACGACGTGAGCGGCGGCCCAACCAACACGAAGATCGTCGTCCACGGCTGTGTGCCCTACGCGTTGAGCTGGGGTGAGAGCATCGTCGCAGCCGGCAACGACCGCCGCGTGAGCTTCTACGACAAGGACGGCGGGCTCATCCGCTGCTTTGACTACTCCAACGACGACAAGTGCGGCGAGTTCACCGCCAGCGTGTGCAATCCAACGGGCGACTCAGTGGTGGTGGGCAACTTTAACAGCTTCTACACGTTCAACTACCAGCTCAAGACGGAGAGCTGGGAGTCCATCGGCGTCAAGACCATCGAGAACCTCTACTCCGTCACGGCGCTGGCGTGGAAGTCGGACGGAAGTCGGCTCGCAGTCGGCTCGGTGTGCGGGGCGCTCGACCTGTACGACGCGTGTGTGCGCCGCTACCGATACAAGGGCAAGTTCGAGTTCACGTACGTGTCGCTGAGCCAGGTGATCGTCAAGCGGCTCGCGAATGGGGCACGTGTGGTCGTGCGGTCCCAGTTTGGCTGCGAAATCCTCAAGCTGAACGTGTTCCAGGACCGGTTCCTCGTGGGCAACACGACCAACACACTGCTGGTGGGCGACCTCGAGACCAACAAGCTGAGCGAAGTCCAGTGGCAGAGCACGGGCCAGGAAAAGTACATGTTCGAGAACGAAAGCGCCTGCATCATCTACCAGGCGGGCGAGCTCTCGCTGATCGAGTACGGCCAGAACGAGATCCTGAGCTCGCTGCGAACGGAGCACTTGAGCTCGCACCTGCTCAGCGTGCGGATCAACGAGCGTCCGAACCTGTCGGACATCGCGAGCGTCGCCAGTCAGCACCAGCACCAGCTTCAGCGAGGCGGCAGCACCACCAGCGGAACAGGCGGAACGCCCGAGATGACGGAAAACAAGAAGGTCGCGTACCTGCTGGACTTGCAGACCATCGCTGTCAAAGACCTGCACTTCCACGTGTCCACGACCGTGAACCACGACTCACGCATCGACTGGCTCGAGCTCAACTCGCGCGGAAACCTGTTGCTGTTCCGCGACAAGCGCCGCCAGTTGCATCTCTTTGAAGTCGAGTCCCAGAAGCGGTCGACGCTGCTCAACTACTGCAACTACGTGCAGTGGGTGCCCGAGTCGGACGTCGTGGTAGCCCAGAACCGATCAAACCTGTCGGTCTGGTACAACATCCGCGCACCGGACAAGGCCACGATCTACCAGATCAAGGGCGACGTCGAGCAGATCGAGCGTGCGAACGGCCGCACGGAGGTGATCGTCGACGAAGGCATGAACACGGCGAGCTACCAGCTTGACGAGTCGCTGATCGCGTTCGGCACTGCGATCGACGATCTCCAGTTACTCCAGGCTATGGCGATTCTCGAGCCGCTCGAGATCACACCGGAGACCGAGGCGATGTGGAGCCAGCTCTGCACGGAGGCGCTCAAGCAGAACGACCACCGCATCGCTGAGCGGTGCGCTGCCGCACTTGGGGACGTGTCGCGAGCTCGGTTCCTCCGTAAGCTCAACAAGGTGGACTGGATGGAAAGGGTCAAGTTCGACGACGGTCTGGTCCACTGGAAAGTGCGAGCCAAGCTGTCGATGCTCAAGAGCGACTACCGCAGCGCCGAGCACGTTTTACTGTCGCAGGGCCAAGTCGACGAGGCCATTGAGATGTACCAGCACCTGCACAAGTGGGAAGACGCGATCCGCGTGGCCGAATCCAAGGCCCACGCTGGCTGCGATCAGATGAAGCGCAGCTACTACGACTACTTGCTGGAGTCGCGCCAAGAGGAGAAGGCCGCAGCACTCAAGGTCAAAGAGGGCGACTACGCCAGTGCTGTGAGTCTGTTCCTCAAGGGTGGCCTGCCGGCCAAGGCTGCGCAGCTTCTCAACCAACGCAACATCGGCCGTGAACACAAGCAGCTATTGGAGACCGTGGCCGAGGCGCTGTACGCTGCCGGGATGTTTGAAAAGGCGGGCGACCAGTTTGAGAAGATGGAGCAGGAAAGCCGAGCACTGGCGGCGTTCATCAAAGCCAACGCATTCCGTAAGGCCGTGGATCTGGCTCGCAAGAACTTCCCTGACAAGGTCATGCGGCTGGAAGAGGCCTGGGGCGACTACCTCGTCTCCCAGAAGCAAATGGACATGGCGATCAACCACTACATCGAAGGAAACGTGTCGACCAAGGCAGTGGAGGCGGCGCTGAACTCGCGCCAGTGGGCGAAAGCCGGCCAACTCGTCGAGACACTGGAGGACGACGTCGCGCTGCCTTTCTACCGCCGCTTGGCACGCCACTACCAGGATGCCCAGCAATACGATCTGGCCGAACGGTGCTTTATCAAGGCCGACGCTGCTCGCGACGCTGTGGAAATGTACACGCGTGTGAACAAGTGGGACGCCGCGTATCAAGTCGCGCTCAACCACATGGACAAGTACGAGACGGAGCGTCTGTACGTGGAGCAGGCCCACCGCATGGAGCGCCAAGGCAAGTTCAAGGAGGCCGAGAAGCTCTTCTTGACCGTGAACGAGCCGGACTTGGCCATCAACATGTACAAGAACCAAAAGAACTACGAGCAGATGATCCGCCTGGTCACCAAGTACCGCAAGGACTTGCTCAAGGACACGCACTTGTATCTGGCGCAGCAGCTCGAGCACGAAGGCAACTACAAAGAAGCCGAGCACCACTTCACTGAGGCGGGCGAGTGGCAGGCCGCTGTCAATATGTTCCGCTCCAACGATATGTGGGACGAAGCCATCCGCGTCGCCAAGTTCCATGGGGGCATCAACGCCTCCAAGCGTGTGGCGTACGCGTGGGCGATGGATCTTGGCGGCGAGCAAGGCGCCAAGTTACTCACCCGACTCGGTCTCATTGAGCCTGCGATCGACTACGCGATCGAGAGCGGCGCGTTCGAGCATGCGTTCGAATTGGCTCGCAACTGCGCCCCGAAGAAGCTGCCGGAGGTCCATCTCAAGCACGCGCTGTTTCTGGAGGACGAGGAGCGCTTCAAGGAGGCCGAAGAGGAGTTTATCAAGGCCGGCAAACCGCGGGAGGCTCTTGATATGTACATCCACCAGCAAGATTGGCAGAACGCTATGCGTGTGGCCGAGAGCGCCGACCCTGCGAGCGTCTCGGACGTGTTCATCGCGCAGGCTCGACTGTGGATCGAACGCAAGGAGTACCAGAGGGCTGAGGGCTTCTTTCTCAGTGCAGGCAAGCCTGATCTGGCACTGGCCGCCTACTTGGAAGGCGGCATGTGGCAGGACGCCGTACGCATAGCCAAGCGCCACTTGCCTCACAAGCTCATGGAGGTGAACATGGCTCATCAGCGTGCGATCTTTACTGGCGGTCCGAAGAAGAAGGACGAGCTGGTCGAAGCCTGTGAGATGTGGGTTCAGTCGCAGCAGTATGTGCAAGCAATCGATGCGTACCTCATGGTCACGATGGACAACCTGGACGACATCGAGGGCGTCGAAGAGCTCTGGGGCCGTGCCGTGGAGCTGTGCGGAAAGTACGACCGCGTGCGGTACAAGTCGATCGTCGAGGAGATCGCCTCGCGTCTACTGGGCATGTCCCGCTTCGACTCGGCGGCAGTGTACTTCAAATCCATCGACAAGATGAACGAGGCGCTGGACTGCTACTTGCGCGTGAACAACTGGCCCGCGGCCCAGAAGCTCTGTGAGCAGCACGCGCCAGAGCTGCTGCCACGCCTGGAGCGAGCGCAACAGGCCAGTGCGTTTGGCACAGGCGGTGCTGTCTCCGCCACAGCGGAAGCCAAGAGCACGCCGAGTGCCGGGTACTCTCCTTCGAGCGGCTACGACGCCAAGCTGCAGGGTGCGGAGCGGAAAGAATCCAAGGCGTCGATCTCAGCTGTCGAGGACGACTCCAAGGGCGGAGCCAGTGCGCTGGACGCGTGGATGCAGCGTGGCGAGTGGGACAAGGTGCTGTCGTCGGCTGCCAAGCATGGCGCCAAGTCGCTGGCCAAGTATCTCGTGTTGCGCTGCGTGCGACTGTGTGAACACGACGAGACCGACACGGCGATCAAGACGATCGCCGAGTACGGCGTGCCTCTGGACACTGCCGCTCTGGAGGTCACCGAGCAGATCGTTCGCAAGAGTCTGGGCGGATCCCAGACGCTGGACCAGACGCAGTCGCACCACGCCGCTCTCACGGAGCTGCTCAAGGCACTGCGCAAGCTGGTCAAAGACTTGCGAGCCAACAAAGAGTTCCCTCAGAACGACGTGCAGAAGTTCGAGCAGTACTTGTTGGTCACGCACTTCTTCGTGATCAAGCAGCACGCTGCGAGTGCTGGTCTCGACGACATCGCGGCCAAGATCAGCATGTCACTGCTTCGCTTCATTGGCCTACTGCCTCCGGACAAGATGTTCTACTTGGCAGGCGCCGCAGCGCGTCAGAAGAAGTGGCTGAGCCCGGCGTTCGTGTTCTTTAACCGATACCTGGACATTTGCGAGGCCATCGACGATGGCGACCTGTCCAACCTGGACAACACCGACTTCTTGGGCACGGACGTCCCTCCTCCCACGGAGTTCATTCTCCCCGAAGGCCAGTACCTGGTCGACGAGAGTGCTCGAGAGGAGATCCGCGACTGGGTTCTGACCATCTCGATGGACCAGCAAGTCCAAGAAAAGCTGCCGGAGAAGCCGTGCACGCAATGCAAGGCGTCGCTGTACGAAGCCTCGCTGCAGTGCGGCGGGTGCAAGACCAAGTTCGAGTCGTGTATCGTCACGGGCTTCCCTGTCGCGGCCAAGACAACGGTCCACTGCACGACCTGCAAGGTCATCGCCGATAGGGAGACGTGGAACAAGTGGGTCAAGCAGTTTGGCAGCTGCCCGTGGTGCGCGGCGCCTCAGAAGATGAGCTACTAGGCTCCTACGGTAGTGAGCGTCCGTGTACAATCCGTGTATACTGCGTATCTCTATATACTTCTTCTTCCACTCGCTTCCTCTTGAGTTCAAAACGGATCGCTTCTGTGCTGCTCATGCGGCGCCACACTTGGGCAGAGCAGCCAACGCCTGCAGCGTCGCTACGATCTTGTCGGACGGGATGGCGCTATTCAGACAGCCTACAAACAAACACGGTTAGTCAGAAGCCATTGCCACCTTGGTTCAGGGTGATCGTACCGCCGCAGTAGTGAAGCCCGACGACCGTTTTGTCGTCATATGCGATCACAGGTGAGCCCGACGAGCCTCCCTGTGTGTCGAGCTGGTATCCGAGACTCTGCAGGCGCAGGTTACACCCAGCGTCGGTGAGAGTGACCACGTTGCCGTACGACTCGCCGTGCTTGAGTGCGACCCGCTTCCCGTACCCGGCAGGATGCTGCGGGATGAAAATGCGTTCATGCTTGGTGGCGCCCTTGGCACGAAGCGACAGGAACCCGTACTTTTTAGCCAGGTTGGCGCGGTCGGCGTCCGGCAACCGCGGCTTGAGCAACGTGAAGTCCAGGTCGTCGCTAATGGAACTGGCGACGATCTCAGAGCTGCCGACTTCGATCACGCCCGGACAGCCCATCGGTTTGTCACAATCGTCGCTGCATTGCTGGCCTTGCGCGAGGAACTCGATGAAGGTGGAGTTGGCCTCCTCTGTGTTGCTCACGCAGTGGTTGTTCGTGAGGATGTGGCCTTCACAGCCCAGCAGAAAGCCCGTGCAGAAGATGGAGCCGTTCGGCTTGTGGACAAGCAGCCGCGCAGTCGCAGTGGCCTTCTCGTAGACTGGTGGGTTGTCTCTCACACACGCTGCTCGATCTGACTCATCCGCTCCGCTCACGCACTGCATGTCACTGGCAGCAGTGGCTTCCTCCATCGCCTCAGCATCACTGTCACTATCGACTGCCACCGCTTCTGATTGTTTCGTCATGGCACCTTTGCTGCCACCGTCCCCGGTCTCCTTTTCCTTCAGGAGCCGATGCATGAAGCGCAAATGCTTTCTTCTCACGTCACCACGGAACATCCCCTCCGCTGCGAACCTGTACTGGTCGATGTGGAAGCCGTACTGGGTATCATCATCCAACTGTGAGTCAGCAGTCGCTGACGGAACTGTGTAGTCGATCACCGCTCTGCGGGAGCGCAGCGGTCGCGTGAAGAACGTCCTTCGTCGGTTGTTGGCATGGCCGCTGTCATAGCTAAGCGCCGCGTTGTCGCTGTTGTAGTCGGTATACTGCGTTCCATCCCGGAAGACCAGCGTGGCTCCTGGTGGCAGCTTCATGTGGGCTAAGCGGAAGACGAGGAACTGGGCGTCGGCATGGCCCACTGCGAAGGACGCGTTGTGTCTCCAGCTCCCACTCGTGGTGGAAGGCCCTTCGAAGCTCTTGCTGTCTTGTACGTGAATGGAGATCGAGTGGACTCCGAAGCCCGATTGGGAGCCCACGATCTGCGGCGTAGCGGAGACCACTTGGCCCATGAGAGCGAGCCATGGCCACAACCACGACAGCAGACGCATCCAGCCGCTCTGATAATGATAATGGTCATTAGATGAGCCGCGTGCGTGGCGTGAGACTGGGAAGTTACGGCGCAATCGGTTTCGCACCAAAACAGGCCCACTACTCTGCGGCTAATTGAGGCTAATTGAGGGTAATTGAGGGTAATTGAGACTAGTGAGTTTAATGAGACCACCAGCCGAACGATGCTAGAAGGCAAACCGCCTACGTTTGGAGATCGCACTGCCAAGGCGTTAGCCATGGGTGCGGATCGGCATGGATCTGCAGCCATGGGCGTTGGCCTCGAACTTGTGTGGCTCACTTCAACTTCAACGTTTAGCTGAAGTTTATCAAACGACCATACGGGATCTTCTGGAGTCACTATAGCATTTGCACTTCGCCTTGTGCTTGATTGGCTTAAACTCAATGAGTAAGGAAACTAGCGCCCTACCTGACAAGTAGGGCTGACTGAGGGTCCAGCGACCCCCAGTTCCCATTTTTGACGGAGGTGGAATGGCCGTCTGCCACTGTCGCCCTACTTTGGCTGACGGCGGCAGCGGTCGGTCCCCGCCACCCCGCTGGGTCATAGTGACATCTACGTCACTATAACGAAGTGTATGTTGAAGAGTACCGTGGTTTGCAGCAAAGTACGAACTGTCACCACAGTCGTCAAAATGGTGAGCTATAAAATGAGGAGCTTCGCCATGCGCGTGCAAGGCGCTGACTCGTGCTGTGGTTTGATCTGCGCAGCCCAAGTGGAGGAAGATCCTGTACGAGAAGCAGCCCTTCGAGGACAACTACGTGGACCCGTCCTTCCTCGAGCAGCTACGCACCAATGGTACGAAGCTCTCCCTCGTCGAATCTCCTCAGGAAGCTCATCGTGTTTCATCAATATGCAGCTAATGTTCAAGACCATGACTACTGGGGGATGGTGCGATCTGCGGCTGCGATCACGCAGCAGATCTGCTCGGTCCTGATCTTCTTCGTGAGTGAAACTTCATGAGCTAGGCCTGTGTGGAGGTGGGCTTCTCTTACTGAGTTCCATTTCTACGTTATGTAGTCCATCTTCAGCTACATCGAAGCAGGGCGATTGTCTGTGGAGACGCTGGCAGTGATTGATGTTGTCGCTGTGGTCGTCGGCTTTGTGGTGCTCCGCGTGGGCTTTGATGTGCCTTTGAGTGAGTCGCTCTACTCGTACTACCCACTACCCGCTGCCACTGACTGTGTTTCGTTTCCAAGGCCTCTCCGACGCGCTTCGATCCTGTCTGCTCTTCTGTGCGACACTATCACTGCTATCCCCAGTGCTTCGAACGCTCACTCGATCCTACGCGGACGACACGATCTCAGCGCTAGCCATCATGCTGGCGCTCGTGCATCTCATCAGCCACGACTACTGCTACGTCAACTCGGGCATCGGCAGGTTTGTCTCCAGCAACCCTCATGTATTCGCACGAAACCACCCTCCTAATCCCCCGTGTTCACATCAGATTCAGCGGCACGATCTCTCTCAACGCAGCCATCTTCACTGCCGTGCTGCTGGGCTCTCGGCTGCACTCGAACGAGCAGGTCTTCGTGTTCATCCTGCTCGCGATCGAGATCTTCGCCGTGTTTCCCATGTTTCAGCGAGAAGTCAAGGTACGGAATGCCACGCTCTGCCTCTCTTCTGTCAGTTGCAATCATAATCTCACCCTCTGCGTCCTCGCGTAGCGTCACTCAGAGTCGACGCACATCGGCATCGCCATCGGCTTCTTCGCTCTCTCAGCGGCCCTGACCTACCCGATCTCCGTGCTGCTGAGCTCCGTGAGCTCACTGTTCGTGCTCTTTGTGGCCTTCGTGTGTCCGCTGTGGTTCATGCACGTGCAGGAGTACAAGAAGTGCGTCCCCTCTCTCTCTATCGGCTCCTACAGGCGCCTCACCTTCTCACGCATGCCCATTCTCGTCTCCATTATCCATTGTAGTGAGATCATCGGCCCCTGGGACATCGTCCACGTCCAGGCAGAGCAATAGACGCGACGTCGGACACAATAGACCGACACACGGATAGACCGGAAGAATACCAGCACCCCGGTTTTGGCCAAACACCCCCTTTCATCCAGCACACGTTGGAGATAAAAGCACGCCTAACTGGCGATACCTCCAAGCTGCCTCGTGGCCAGTCTATCATCAGCGTTTGGACCCTGGCGTCACTGCTGGACTTGCCATCCCCTGACACAAAATAAAACACTGTCGATTGATAGGCAAGTGCGCAAGCGTTCTAAAATTAAACCAAACGAGCTTGATTGGCCGGCAGAGAAAAAAATGCACAGCGGTTGGTGCGACCGTTGGAGTTTCAAGTTGGGCAAACAGGGCTGCTCAAAGGAGAATGATGAAACGGTTCCAAGTGACGAGCCAATGAACGACGAGCGCTTACAAATCAAGTTGCACTTGAAGCGCAGAAGCGCATCTATGCACGGAACGCTACGGATCCTGAAGGGGCGCGGAGTACTGTAGAATCCTTGGAACATAACCCTGAGCTGTTCCGACGAACGCAATGCAGCAAACTGGGGTACACGTGTAGTTATTTTGCTGTTGGAGAACTGCCCCCGACTGAAGGACCAGTTGTTTGATTTGTTTTGTATATTTGTCGGTTGGAGTCTGGTTACATGCGCCACAGGCTATCTTTAGACCGAACCACGGCCGGCGGTGGATTCGACGTGGCGTCCCATTCAACCAACGGCTCCACGCGCTTCCTGAAGGTCTCGAGGGTAAAGAGTCGCGACCTTTCGACGTTCAATGGATAGGAGACGAAGCCCTGCAGTGCAACGAGTGGCTGCGGGCGAGCGCCGATGGAAAATCGAAAGAGTTCGCAGTGGCCTTGCCACAAGGAGTGTCGAGTACGGTAGCGGTGGTAGTGGTAGAGCGAGCGGCGAGCGGCTCGTATGATGGTCAGCATGGTCGAATCTCGACGCTTCACCAGTGCTTCAATGGTTTCCAGTATGGATTGTACAGTACAAAATTTACTGTAGGTGTGGTTCGTACCTCTCCACCGTGACCTTTCACAGCTTTCTCGCATAACGCAATGCCGATTTTGAAGACTGGCAACAGACCGTATCCTTCTTATAGGTTTTCCTCATTCACCGCGTCGAGCTTGCCTCCATCATGAAGGCTGCGAACATGCCTGCGCCAAGCTAACACGCGGCATACAATAGTCATGATTCCCTTCCGCATCTACCATGGGACCAGCATCGGATTCATTGCGCCAGTGGGGCGCATGATCATGGGGCTGTAACCGAATCTTCGACAGAATAGACCGTTGGGAATCCCCAACCCGCTCGAAAGATCAGCAGAGCCAACGAGTGAGTTCGGGTTGGGTGTATCCAAGTTGAAATGGTCGGACAGACGGGACAGACGGGACACCCTCCAAAGTTGCCGTCTGCGTGTCGACCCGATGGTGTCATCGCCTTTGCACTTCAAAGACCCAGACCATCATGGCTGCCACATTCCATCAGAGACACGGCTGGCGTTCGTGAATGGCGAAGACGCGTGCCGCAGGTTGTCCAGCCACAAGCCGACCAGCATCTCCATTCGGATTGTACGAACGAGCTACTAGAGAAGAAGAACGAGATTCAGAGGTTGACATGATCGTAATCTGCGGCTTGGTCGATGGCTTTCTTTCTCCATTCTCAATCCGCCGCCCGTTTGTACAGATGGCACTTTGTTTTTTTTCGAAGCCACCAAAGGCGCTCGCTTCCAGCTTTCGTAACTGTTCCGTCGAAATACAGGACGCTGCAATTGTTCTGGTTTCAGCATCTGCCGAACACTGATTCAACCGGTTCATTGCCGATGTCATGGCCAATCCGGAGGCGGGTGCCACCGTTTCCTTCCACGGAGGCGGCTAAAACGGAGGATGCACTCCGGGTCTGAAATTGTCCAGGTTGTCTCCATGAAGAGAACCCGCTTGACTGCAATCGTATAAGCTTTTGTATGGCCGTGGGTTGCTGGCCACTCCAAATCGGGTGTCACCAGCAGGCGTGCGCCACGCCATGAGAGGGATGCCTTCGCGAATAAACGTGGAAAAACACACATTCCGACCGCTCGTGGGTGGTCCTTCGACCTCTGATTGGCCCAAATAAAAATTGCCGCACGCTGATTGGCTGATCGAAGTTTTTGGACTACGTGCGGTGTGGCGCTCGCCTCCCACCTGCGTTGCAGAGTAGGTACACCCTCGTGCCATCGCGCTCCTCCCCTCCTCCTCTCTGCGCGCTCTGCTCTCCGCTTTCTGTTGCCTTGCGAAGAAGCTCTCTCACACACAGACGCAACAGGCGTCATTTGAACTTTGGCCTCATTGTGGTTGAAGCGCCCCGCTCCCCTCCTCTCCGCTCCGCTGCTAGTTGCCGCCAGCGCCGCGTCCCCTCCTCCCCTCCCCTGTGTGTGGCCCCCTCCATCCCACCTGCGCGCGCGTTTGTGGTCCACCATCATCTCCGCACGTCCTCTGCATCTCCTCTATCCACTTCAAGTTGCTCGCCCTCCTCCCCTCCTCCCCTCTCTTCTCCATCCATCAACATGAGCTCCAATAGCCCCGTCCTCCTCATGGCTCCCTCCGCCGTGCCCATGGGCCCCGTGATGGCTCCGCTCCTCATCCCCAAGTCTGAGTCGCGTGGGTTGATCTCCGTCGCGCCGTCCCCCAAGGAGAAGGCCAAGGAAGTCGCCCGCGCGAATCTCAAGCTCGACTATGGACTGAAGGAGTCCACCGAGAGCAAGGCCATGCGCGAGGCGTCCCCTGTGACCCCGTCTCCGCTACTGTCTTCGTCCTCCGCCCCCGCTACCGCCGGATCATCCTCCCCTTGCACCGTCTTCTCTCCGCGACTACCTGCATCCAAGCTTGCATCCTCCGTGCTGACGTCCTCACCAGCTAAGTCCGCTAATGCTGCTCCCATCGTGCGAGCGGCCACACCGACCGTAACCGCTGCGGTTACGCCGGTTATGCTGTCGGTAGCTCAGCCTCCAGCGCCCGTCACCAAGCCCCAGCCATCAGAGGCCGTGCCTATCGTCTCCTCCGTCGCAACTCCAGTCTCCGCTCCGTCCCCCGTGGCCGTCCGCTCCGCCGTGGCATCCCCAAGCCGCGTGGCGGCATTGCCGACGGGCGTGACCACTAAGCGTGCCGCTGCTGTGGCTGCTGCTGCGGCGGCGGCTGCTGCTCCGCTCACGCCTGTGCTGGCCCCAGTCTCCGCTCCGTCCTCCCCGATGTCCTCTCCCTCCTCCAGCTCCTCTGCCGGCTCTCCGCCGTCGTCTCCAAAGTCCTCCTCCAAGAGCAACACTGGCCGCTGGACTGAAGCGGAGCACAAGCTCTTCCTCAAGGGCCTCGAGCAGTTCCCGTACCGCGCGTGGAAGAAGATCGCGACGCTCATCAAGACCCGCACGGTCGTGCAGATCCGCACGCACGCGCAGAAGTACTACCAGAAGCTCGAGAAGGAGGAGCAACGCATGCGCGAGCGCGAAGCCCAGCTCTCCTCCACGCAGACAGGTCTCTCCTCCGCCGTGTCCACGCCGCGAGCGGAGCCTCCAAGTGCTCCGTCCACACCAGCATTGGTTGCATCGTTGCCTGAGCTCTCGTTGGCTGCCAGTGCGGCAACCCCATCAGCCGCAGTCGCTGCTGCTGCCGCATCGCTGTCCGCTGGCATCGTCGAGGAAGCCAACGCCATGCTGGCTGCTGCAGTGGGCAAGCGAAAAGCTCCGCTGCGGAAGCGCAAGTCGTCCTCCGCCACCGACGACGACGACGAAGTCCAGTCCAGTCTGCCCAAGCGCATGATGAAGGAGAAGAAGTTTGTCCGCGACAAGACCATGTCGCCCAAGCAGAAGACGGTAGTGTCGAACAACCGCCTCTTCAGCTTCGGCGACGTCTCGAGCAGCGACGACTCGACCAAGGGCTTTGGGCGCGGCCTCAACGCCTTCAAGACCAACCCGCTGGACTTTGACGAAGAGGACAGCGACGTCTCGAGCGCCACGGGCACGAGCAGCATGATGCTGGACTTCGCCGAGGAGAAGCCGACGATGGTCGACTACCCCTTCGCTCTGGACACGGCGCTGGACCAGGGCCTCACTGCCATGGAGAACGACGATCTCCTGCAGCTGAGCGACGACGAGAGCCTGGAGTGGTTCTCGTCGTCCACCAACGCCGAGCACGACGACGACCTCGTGGAGCCGGCGGACGCGTCGGAAGCGACCCAGGCTGCCGCGGGCTCGCCGCTGAACCTGGGTCGCTTCTCGCCTCTCTACTCGGAAGACTGTCTGCAGTTCGTGGACCCGTCGCCGTCCGCTGCGTCCAGCCAGTGCTCCACGCCGTCGCCGATCCTCTCGAGCTCGGCTGACTGCTCGGACTTTGGCTTGAGCGGCGACGAGGCCGAGGACGACGACGACGACTTCGTGCTTGACCCTGAGAAGTTCCTCTCGAGCTACTTCCACCCGGACCTCGGTGGGTCTGGTGCTGCCAGCGGAGACGAGTCGTCCACGCTGTGAGCTCGCCGCCCAGTGTGTGTGTGTTTCGTCGAGTTCGCTAGGTGAGCTGTGTGTGACCTACGGAAGGGACATGGAGCTTTATTATTATTATGATCGTACGCGCCCTCTTGAGTGGGCTGCGGATGAGTATTACCAATGCCAATGGGGCAGCCTCGCTGCCTCTTTCAAACTCAAAACCACCCCAGTGTTTGTGTTGTGCGTGTTGGTACTAGTGTCTTATGCTACTTCAAACAGCACGACACTGCGGTCGTCGTTCGCCACTGCCAGCTTCACAGGGACGATGCAGTGCGAGGAAGACCGCGAGTCATCGTCATCACCAACAGTCTCCACCCTAGCGGCTTCGATGAGCCTACGAAGCTCCCTCGGCGGAGGCATAGCGTCTCGGAATGACCGCACGACCACACGGAAGACGAGCACGACGCGCTTGAGCTTGCGCTTCTTTATCCGCGTCAGTGGAGCGTCAGCAGGCTTCGACGGCGTCACCCCTCCTAGCTCTGCTGCTGGCGCCTCAGCGTCCTCTGTGTGAAGCGCCTTGATCTCCTCCGTCACGAAAAGCGTCTCGGTGATCGACTTGTACACGTCCAGAACACAGTTCAAGTGAGAGCTGCTATTAGCGTGTCTCGTTTCGACTGTGGCGTCGTCTGTGGCTCGAGTGGGTACATGATGACGCCGTGGATGCAGCTTGTTGTCTTTGAGGAACGCGTACACGTCCAGAAACGCCATCTTCAAATGCCCAGCACGCGTCATCATCATCAAGAGCTTGGCTTGCGTCAGTGGCTTGCGTGTGTCGGCACCTCTCGCCTGGAGCTCCTCCACAGTCGACAGTTCTTCCAATTCGAACACGATGAGAGCTCCCCGCTGCACCAGATACACGGCCTCTTCGGCATAGATCGACCTCCCAGTGAACACACCGCTGCGGAAGACACGCAGGCTTTGGCGAGTGGCTTGTGGTGCTGGAGAGATGCCCTCATTTGCCACTGCAGGCACCGGAAGCTGCCGAGTCGGCTTCAAATCCTCATTCTCAACGGCGCTTTTCGCGGCTCGTGCAGCTGCTTCTGCTGCCGCGCGCTTCGTAGATGGTGGTCCCATGGTGAACATCAGTCTCCCACGCTGCAGTGTAATGAGCGTGAGCCCCGTGCGTGCGTCATACTCGCCCACAGACACGTCTTTCTTGAGCACTAGCGTGGCTTCATCCATCATCTTCCACGCCGTCCACCAAAAAAGATCCAGCAACATTTGTGACACCTCGACACAGTGACAAAATGTACCCATGACTCCCTTTTTCGAAGTCTGGGAAAGATCAGGCCAATGCATCCATGGATGAAGCACTCGTACGGTTGTATGATCTATTCAGCGTCCGTGGCTTTCCGTGTCCTAGAGCTGTTGATCTTTCCGGGACTCGTTTTCGCCCGCGAAGTCTTGAGTATCCGCGGTGGAGGCGACACAGCGACGATGCGATCCTGCAGCTCCTTGGAGTCGACGGGCAGCCACTCGTCCTCGTGAGTTGACTGGCCCTTGTAGTGTACGCGGATGAATTTTCCCTCTACTGCCGAGACGCGAGCCTGCTCGAAAAGGAATTCATCCAAACAGGTAAGATGATAGCTAGGGCAACTTTGATATCCTGCCATTCACCTCACCTCAGTATCTTCAAACTTGATGGTCGAGCCTTTGACGAAGAGACTCTTCCGGGCGGAGAGCTTCCGTCCGAGTGCAGGCTTTTTCTTCGGCTCGACAGACTCTGGTGGGGTCGCTTTTGTGGGAGTAGACAGCTCCTTCTCTTTACGCTTACCAAGTACACGTCTTTTGCTCGCAGAGTGCGACTCGGCGCTCACGGGCGACGCTAGGATGTCACTAGCTGGATCACTGATGTCGTCGTCCCTGCATCGATGGCAAAGCATCGATGGTGGAAGCTCTTCCTCCTGTCATCATAGAGTTACATCGTCAAACTCAATTTCCCAATGACAATACGGTACGAAGAAAGCGGACCTTGAGCGCCGCGAGATCTGGGTGGACACACCGCACATGCGCCCACACCTTGCAAGTGGAGCACTCGAACCATTGCTCCTGCACAATTAAGCAGACCGAACGTCAGTCACGTCCGGAGTTGATAAAGCCAGAGAGTCGCGCATCAGCCTACATCAACGACGAAGTCCGGCTCCTCGCTGCTTGCAAACTTATTGCATCTGCAGCTGAAAATCCACGCGTCTTCGCCCAGCAAGTCTGGATCTGCCTCTGGCGACTCGAAAACCTTGGTGACGAACGTGTCCATGTCGATGCGAACGCTGTCGGGCACGCACTTGCACACTTTGGCCTTCAGTCCGAACGGAATCCAGCGCAAAGAAGCGAAATTTACAGCCTCGGCGATGTTGAACCCTACGAACAGACAGCCAACACGTGTCAGCGACCGTGATCGCAGCCAGGAATGACACACGTCTCTGCTTACCTAGATTGAAGCCCTGGTGGTATGTTGCTGGGAAGGTGATCACGAACTCGCCGGGCTGCTGGAAAGCCTGTCCACGTGAATCGAGAAAGGATATGTTAGACAAAACTGGCTAGACCAGGAGACTCATTCAGTGAACGCCTACCTTGTAGAAAGGGACTCCAAACTCCTTCAGCCTTGACGGTGACATCATTGAGGTCTTATGGCGCATGAACTGTGACATCCAACAGCTCAGCAAACAGTCTCTTGGATATGATGAGGGATGAGGCGCAGTACCTGGCTGCATGCGTGGTGTTTCTCTGGAAACAGCGACTGTGCTGCCCGCTCGAGCTGCGCCGCTGACTGTGGAGGCACGGCGTACCAGAACTTGGGCTTGCCCGTGTGGACGTAGTTGATGCTGTACAGATCCATGTCTTCCGTGTGGAACGCGAACATGGCACGCCACATGCCAAAGTAGAGCATCGACTGCGTGACGCCCGGCAGATCGATGCGCCGCAGGATCGTGTCGAGGCGATTGAGGTTCCACGAACTGGCAGGGTCGTCACCAAACAGCGAGTTCTATACCAGCAGCAAGTGCGTTTTAGACACATAAAACCACATGATAGAGACTCCAACGACATCGAGCGTACCACGATGTCAGCGCCGTAGACAGGAGCGTCCATTGTCGGCCGCAGGCTCTTCCAGAATAGCCGCTCGAGGTCGTCGGGGGACAGATCTCCACTGGGTTCTTCGTGGCCTAGCGTCTGAGCCAGCGTCTTGAATTCCTCCACATTCATCGTCTTGCGTTCGACCAAGTCGACGTTGAACACGCCCTTCTTACCGGCGACATGCTGGCTCACAGGCCGCGAAACCATGCACTTGACAAGGTCTTCGGGCTCGTACGACCGCGAAAACCACCCTTCCGGAGGGATAATCTGCACAATATCGAGTCAGGATACATTGCCAGCGTATTGCACAGCCCTAGAGACCGTGAGAAGACGTAGTGACAATGATAAACGTACTTTACAAATGCCAATTCGTGCGCATTTTGGCTCAACTTCGGTGCGAATGTACTTGGCAAACGACGCGAATTCTTCGCGTGTGGGGCGAAACTCGGGGCACCACGCACCCGACGCTGGAGCTGAGGGTGTGTTGCTCTCGTCCATTGTGGTTGATACAGCTAAAAGGGCGATCTTCAGGAGCTAGAGACGTCGCAAGCCGAGCGGACGAGTCACGCGTGGCGACGTTCCATGCAGTGGTTGGGCAGAGACACGCTTGACAGTGAGGAAGGGCTCGGCCCAAAACCCTTCGTTACATAGTGTCAGTTACCATGTAGTGGAGGTTTCGAAGCACTCCAGCACCTTCTGGTTAAGTACGCGTTTACTTAATGCGAACAGCTCTATACCTAATCAGAAATGGGTACATTTGCGTGCTCATGTCTCAGAGCAGAGTCGGATTGAAGCCGTGGCTGAGCCGCTGCCGCCGTGAACGCATGTCACGATCGCCGTGCTCGACCTTGACGCGGTGCATGTGCCTGATAGAGCCGAGACGAGCAAGCGGTGTCTTTGGCTCGATATACACGCCACGCTTGCGAAGGATGTTGGTGAATTGCTCGAGCAGGCTGTTCTCCGTGAGACCCGTGGACGACGGCGTTGGATACAAGCGGCGCAGCGACATAGACGCAAAGTTCTTGCGGCGTTGCTTTTGCAGGGGCTTGGAATCGCCGATAGGACAGAAAACTTGCAAGCGGATCGACCGGAGGAGCTGCTGCCGCTCGTCGACGAGAAGCTCCACCTGCGTCTCGGCATCCGCAGTCGGGAATCGAGGCTCCGTCCACATGTAGAGTTGTCGCTCCGGGGTGGTGATCGTACACTCCACAGTTTGCATGCGTACAGCCTTCTTGTGGATCATCGTATGGAGTGCTGCGATGTTGACTCGCTTGTTCACGAGGGCTTGAACGACCACGAGAGCCTCCACGCGCTTGGAGCACCTGGCGATCCACCACTGGAGTGCGTGCCACACTCCTGCAAACCATACCATGTTGAGAATGAAGTACACGAGCGGTGTGTCGACGAGCGGCTTCTTGATCCAGTCCATGAACCATGTTGGTGGATCTACGTTAAACGTCCCACCGCTGAGACGGTCGACGACTTCGAACGATAGGGTGCCCGCTAAGATCATGCGGATCGCATCCATACTGGAGCGGACTCGACGCCGGGTGTGCAACGCATCTAACATTGGCGTGATGTTGAAGTCAAAGTCCCGTGACGCGTCAGCAAGCTGTACACGCGTGATAGTCTCAAACTTCATGATCAGCGTGTCGAGTTGCGTGCGTAGTCGTTCGATCAACTTGATCGAGTCCTTGCAGCGGATCAAAATGCTGTTCTTGCGTTCCATGAGCGACAGGCTCTTGAAGATCTTGGAGCCAGCGACGTCCATTGGGATCGCAGGCAACTCCATGTCTTCGACTGACTCGAGTAGGTACTGTAGACACTCGACCAGTAAGATGATGTTCCGGGCAGCTTCGCTCAGCGTTGCCTTCACGGAGGGCAAGCAGCCAGGGTACTTGCGGTAGTTGCGAATGAGCTGTCGAAGGTTTTTCAATGTGTCGTCCAGGACGAAGGTTCGCACGAAGAAATTGCGGATAAAGAGCTCGCGACTGTTGAGCCCGATGAACGTTGTGAGCAGTGACTCGTAGCGATCGGCGTTTGGTCCTGCAAGGAGACATCCTTCTCTCCCCAAGAACAGCACGTCTTCGCGTGTGATATCGTAGCAGGCGTAGATCTCGCCTAGCACTTGCTTGAGCTCATTCTCACGGTCTCCTTTATCCAGATACTTGGATGCAGCCAGCTTGGGCGTGATGCCACTGGCCATGAGCAGGTTGTACTTGTTGCGTTGCTTCGCCTTGTTCATGAACAACATATCCAGCACGCTGAGCTGGTAGCGAGAGAGCAAATTCGTGATGATGTCGGACGAGTCTTCGTGGATGTCAACGACCAGCCGCGCCAACAAGTCCAGCGGGATCTCACGCTCTGTGCGGTTCATGATCGCATCGATCTTGACACCGTAGAGTAGCGCACCGCTCACGTTCAAGTGCATGCCAAAGTTCTCCACCTGGATGACACCCTCGGCCTCTTCGCTCGTGATCTCTGCTTCGAAATTGATGAAGTTGATGGAGTCAAAGTCCAAGATCTTGACTTGTGTGAGCTCGGACGGCGTGTCAAAGTGGGTTTCGGTTGGCTTCTCGTCGATTTTGGAGCTGAACAGACCTCCCTGGCAGCGATCCATCGCTCCGAGTCGGTCATTGAGAGCCGCGATCTGGTTGGCGCCAAACGGCATCCACTCGCCAACGAGTGCACGAACACTGGACAGTACGATGCTCTCTTTTGCGTCTTTCGTCATCATGTTGTAGCCGCGGGCCGACTCCGTCGCGCGCAGTTTGTTGCATGTCGGATTCACGCGAAAGCCGCTTGACGAGCGGATACAGGACGGCAGGTATGGACTCGACACATAGGAGACGTCTTCGACCTGTGTAATGTTGCTGGTCTTGACGTAGTCGCCGGATCGGACCACGAAGTCTTCGCCGTCGTAGTGGACTCGTAACAGAACTCTCGGATGTGGCAGCGGTGGGTAGATGATTCGGTCACCATCGTCTTTGAATCGCTGTGGTATCATTTCAGCGATGGCGAGTCCTCTTGTCGAGGCTTGAAACGCGGTGACTGGCTGGTAGTCGATCGACGAGAGCTTGAGTCCGTTCACGAGTCTCGCCTCCCACAGATCGTCGATCACCGACTTGGCTTCCTGGGAGATGCACAGCCAGCGTCGCTCGGTCTGGCGCTGGTAGGATAGCCACGTGAGGTTGGGCGCGTAGTCAAACGTGAGCACGCCGCTCTCGATGCCTTCGTTCAGTAGCACCAGCAGTGCGATCTGGCGAACCCACGTCTCCTGGGTTTGCACGTTCTTCGCCTGGCGCGCGTACTGCGAGATGCAATACAGCACGCGGCAGTGGTCTGCCGGCCACTGTTCCACGGGCCCATCCCACACGCTCGCAGGGTCATCGTAGAGCATGGTCGGAGAGTGGCAGTCGCTGTCGGACTAGTGTGGGTTTTGCGCCCCAAGAGTCTCTGGACGGCCAAACTGGACGGCTAAAGGTCGCGACTTGATTTGGAATTCCTGTGACGATGCGTCAGAATCACGATGAGGGTATGAGGTCACCACGATAGTTCAATACACTTCACTATGTTGTTTGTCTAATCCCGCACAACCCGAACGTATCTCGTCCATCATTGGTCTCGTCGCGATAGCGGCAGAGTGGCTGGCCGCTCAACTCATTTGCACCACGAGGGAGGCCAGAGGACTCTTGAATCGGGTTCTTGCCACGCCCAGCAATGCCATGACGCCGGAGTGATCGTGCGCGGGCTATTTATTCACCCTTTATGCAGGTCACGATCCTAGAATCACACACGTGTGTCATGGGTAATCGTCAGTATGACACGATTCCAAGCAAGCGCTGTGGCAAAGCGTACGCACCAGTCAAAGCCCTCGAAGAGGCCGGCACCGGACGTGGCCGTCGTTTCCTTGATGGACCACTGGCGATTCCGGATCTCCGACAACCCCATGGCTTCCGAAATCTATCCATCCAACAAAGCATCAGCGTCAGCCGTAGGCACTCCACAACCCACCCTAGTGAATCGCAGTCAAAGCCCGTACCTGTGCGGCGTTGAGCGCGCCCTTCTGGTCCTGCTTGTTCGCGAACACCAACAGGATCGAGTCCTTCAGCTCTTCCTCCTACACAATACAGCAAACGACGTCAGAATTCCACAAACGGCTCTGTATGGAGAGGCAGCCACGACGGCACCTCTAGCATCGCGTGCAGCTCTTGCTTGGCGATGTTGAGTCGGTCGATGTCGGCCGAGTCCACGGTGAAGATAATGGCGTCTGTGTTCGGGTAGTAGCACCGCCAGTACGGCCGGATGCTGGTCTGTCCGCCCAGGTCCCACACCTGGAACTTGATGTTCTTGTACTGCAGCGTCTCCATGTTGAAGCCGATGGTCGGCACGGTCTGCTCGATCTCATCCGCCTGCAATCGGTCTGTAGCAGCAATGGTAGCGTATGCAGTGTATCCATCAGTGAGTATCCTACGCCATATTGAGCCACAGAGATGGAGCCGCGCACGCACAGAGGATGGTGGTCTTGCCGGCGTTGTCCAGGCCCAGGATCAGGATGCGCACTTCCTTGCTGCCGAAGAGCGAGGCGAAGACCTTGGAGACGAGGATGCCCATGTTCGTCGAGAGGCTGGCGCGGTGTGGCTGGCGGAAGAGAGCGGCGCGGCGCGGTCTAGTCGACACGTAATGGCGTGACGTGTGCAGCTGGCTGTTGACTGTGAGTAGCTCCGCTTCTGCGAGATGAGGATGGCCGGAAGAGGGAAAGCAGAGTACAGTGGTGTGCTTAATAGAGCGCTCTCTCATGCTCCGAAAAAGCCAGATAAAATTCAAGAGGAACAAACACTCTGTGTACTGAGATAGCGATGGGTACATAGCCTGAGTCTGGGTTTTTGGATCTGAGACAAATGAGCTCTTCATGGATGCAGCCACTTCAACTGAAATGCATGCTAAGAACCAACCACCACGAGCCTAGTTCTCTTCCTCGACTCGCTGCTTCTTCGCCGGTGGCTCGTCGTCGAATGACGAGCGTGGGAACGATGTAGGCGGTGGCGATGCGGGCTGGGACGGAGACGGCGGTGGGAGCGGCGGAGTGTTGGGGACGGTGGGTGAGACCACGAAGCTGGCGAGCGTCGGGAAGTCCTGCGCCGTCACGAGGCTGCGTAAGGCCGCGAGCACTGCGTCATCTTTCAGGATCGGTAGCGTGTGACTGCTTCGACGGCGCTGCAGGAGCTCGAGCTTGTGTAGGATCTGGTCCACGTCCTTGGAGGCGTCTCCTGCGGTGGGCAGGATCACGAGCATGAAGTGCTTCACGGCTTCGGGACATTTGTTCACCCAGCTCGAAAGCACCGCGAGTGAGAATTCGTCGTAGGTCGCGTTGAGCTTGAAGATCGTCTGGAGCATACTGGCGTCTGGTGTGAACTGGACGAGGCATTTGAGCAGGCCGTTCAAGGTCTCGACGTGCTCTTGCGGGTTCATACACGCGAGAACTTTCCGTGCGGCTGCCATGACTGCCTTCACAGCCGTTGGTGCATTGGCGGCTTGGGTCTCCACGATCACGAGCTCCCAAAGAACGAACTGTTCCCATGAGCTCCACGTGAGGGATGAGAGCAACAAGTTTGCGAGACGCGTGTTCAGGATCGAGAACTCGTGCAAAATGATGCGTGCGCTGATGGACTGGAACGTCGACGGTGTCATGAGCGAGAGGAAGAGCTGGATGAGAGCTTCGCTTCGGGCGAGAAGCTTGGTCAAGCTAGGGTGCTCGATGTTCCGGAACAAATACGGCAGGATTTGCAGGACTGCGGCGTCAACAGCGTCCACTTCATCCTTCACGGCTGGGGTGGAGCGAGGTACTGTCTTGCCCATCAGTGCAATTGCATGAGCTCGGGCGTCATCAATGTGCTGGCTCAACATCAAATCTTTCACAAGATTTTGCGAAAGGGATCCGCCCATCCCGTCGACGAAAGCGAGGTATGGTGCCAGCGTAGCTTCGATGCTCTTGCCTTCCCCACGCGAGCAACAGAACGCCAGCAACCTGAACCCGATCGTGACATCGCGGGCCTGCATCGCCAGAAGGAACGGGACGAAGATATCTGGAGGTTCACTGAGCACTTGGTCCAGCATGGAGTCGAACACACCAGCGCAGGTAGCCTTCGGCACATCACTCGTACTGATGTTCGACGAGACGATGATTTTCTCCAATGATGAATGGAGAAAAGATCCTAGTGGCGCTGCCAGATCCTGCGCGTTGTCTTGGCGGATCCACGAGATCAGGATATCGTTGAGCGACTCGAGAAACCCCTCGGTAGGACGCGTGCACGCTTCGGGCATCATGTCTTGGAAGCTCTTAAACTCTTCGTGGCCCAAAACGAGCAGCTCTGCGGGAATGTCTTCCGACTTAGACAAGCTCACGGCATTCACCATACTGGCTTCCGTCAGAAGCGTCGCTGTTTCTGGAATTTCGGTCGCGCTTTCATCTTGAGAACTCTGGTTGGTTGGCAGGAATGACGATGTGCTCAATGAATCAGTCGAGGTTGCTGTCGAGACTACGCTCGAGTCGGAATGCGATGGGCTCTGTGGGTGGACTGGAGACGCAGCGGGGCTTCCGCCGTGGACGGGACTTCTGAGCGGGCTTTCGTGGGCTGGAGAAGCTGGAAGTGGTGATGACATCACGCCAGGGGAGTGAAGTGGACTATTGCCACCTGCCGTTGATGCCGGAGAGTGCAAAGGCGATGGTTCTTGCGTCTGGATGGCATCTGGAGACGGGAAATGCTCAGGAAAGATGCGGTAGAGTTCACCCTTGAGTTCTGGAGCACTCGACAAAAGTAGTGGGAATGACTGGAGTGGATGGATGCTCGGAATGACTCCAACCTTCAGCAACATCGCGAATGCCGTCGACACGCCCTTCTGCATGCTGACCTTGTTGGCAGCCGACGCCGCGAACTTCTCCACAGCGAAGACCAAGAACTGGATCATAGCGAGCGTCATCTGGGGGTGACTCTTGAGCGACTTGGCCTGTGGAAAGAGAGACAGTCAGACGGCGGCACTAGCATCCTATTTGCGAGATCGTGCACGTACCATGAGCAGCATTGCCGGCTCGACATTCATGATGTTGTCTGATGGCTTGAAATACAGGTAGTCGAAGAACATGGCGAGCTGGACGCGCGCAAGCACAGCTGGTGTTTTGCTACCATGCGTTAACAGTCGATACGTCAGCTCTGCATCACTCGAGTGGATAACTGGAATCGACGAAACGTACCACAACAAGTAGAGCCATCCCAGAATGTGGTAGCGAGGCGTGATCTTGGAGCTGAGAATCTGGTTGGACGGATGGTACACGGCACAAATGTATCGCACGACATCCGGAACGAGCGCATCGGATCCTGGGTGGGCGAGGAACTGCGATGCGAACCACTTCTGGTAACGCGTCACAGAACCAAGTTGCACGCGTTCCATCATAAAGACCAAATGCTCTTCGATCTTCGGTGAAAGACGATATGCGAGGTACTTGGGCGGCGTCGGAATGGACATCAGACGAGACACCGAGTAGCTCGCAGTGTCCTGGTCGCTGTCATCGCGGACAGCTCGCAGTTGCTTCCAAAGCGTATTCATCCCAGGGATCTAATCATACAGGGACACACAGAGCCATGATAAGTTAAATAGGCATTGCAAGCACCAGATGAGCCGCGATAACTCACTTCTTTCGCGTCGTTGAGGACGCGCACCACTTCCCGTCCAAGTTGTGCTACGTCAGACTGTCGGCGGTTCCACAGCAGAGTGCAGAGTTCGATTTCTTGCTGCAGCAGTGTCGCCTGTGCTGTGTGGTCGACGACGATTCGTGCGAACGTGTGGAACACGTACGGGATAAAGCTCGAGCACGACAACACCCACGCTTCATGCTCGTTCAGGATGCGGACGATCGACGACGCGAGCCAGACCGACGTGCGGCTCGCGTCACCGCCCGTGAGGTGGCGCAGCAGTGACACGATCACCTTGTCGACGCCAGGCACGTTGATGTGCACAAATTCGCGCACAAGCCACAGCAACTGGCTGCGGCATGGGCCCAATAGCTTGGCGAACTTCTGTTCAATGAGCTTCTGGAGGAGCCCGATCACGTTCTTGTAGTTGTCCGCAGACGCGATGCTCGTGAGGAAGCGCAGATACTGCTTCGCGAGTGGGGACTCCGTCACGATCGCGTACAGCAGAGCGATATCCGGTTGGAACGACAGCTGCGAGGGCACGGCCGCGCCGCTCTTGTCGGCTGCGCCCGGTGGTTGCTGCTTGAGAATCGCCAGCGTACTGGCTTCGTCTTTGCCATGGATCGTCTTCTGCATGTGGTAGAAGTGCGCGTACCACTTCCGGTCCAGCTCGTCAGGCATGTCCAGTGGCTGGTGGCTTACGAGCTTCGAGTGCGGCGTCTGCGTCGCGTGACCAGGGGACGTAGGCGCCGACGTCGAGGGCGTCGTAGCTGTCGTAGCTCCCGGCTTCACGTGGGCTGGGATGCTGCTCGCCGGAGCGGCTGACGAAGCCGGAGGAGGCGGCGGCGGAGGGCCGGATGGCGGAGGAGGTGGAGGCGGGGCTGCAGCTCCATCTCGTCCAGGGGATGCGTCCGCGTGCTCTTGCGGCGGCGGTGGCGCGGCGCCGTCGTGCGTGTCGTCGTTCATGGTCGCGGCGTTTGCTTGGGGATGTCCGTCGGAGCATGTTTCCATGATGTGGTCAACATCAACTTTTGGAGAGGCCACTATACAGGTGTGATACACTACTACCGTTACAGTTCAATGTGGTGTCACTAAACCGGATATTGGTCACCTGCAAAAAGGCCCAAATGTCTGTAAAATCAGGTCAAATTCCGGATATCCTTGGACCGGCAGCCCAAAACGAGACGACGAGAAAGAAAGAGAAGCATCGGACGCCCGAGGCGGAAGAAGCGCGCGCGTCGTCGTCCAAGCGCCACTCTGTCGATAAAGCGAACCTGCGTGGACTCTCACACGCGTTTCGCTAGTGTTCTCGGCGAAAGCGCGAGTCCAAGGAGCTCTTTGTGGGCCTCAGGGGCCGCGGAGATCCTCGCGAGATGGTGAACCCACGTCGTCACCACCCTCGCCATCGGCGGCCGTCGACTTCCTCTGCGTCTGAGTCGTCCAGCTCGTCATCGTCTTCATCAGCTTCATCTGCGTCTTTGTCTGGTGCGTCTCCACCCGTCGCGACCACGCCGGTCGTCGCAGAGACTGTGGCGCAGAAGACAGAAAGGAGCGCGAAGCCCGCCGTCACGCCATGGCGACTGCTAGACACGGAGGAAACTTGCCACTCCTTCAACACCGAGATGGTGATCAGTACGAACGACGTGCTGCAGCTGGATCTGGATTCGATTGAGCTTGAGCTCGACGATGGAGACGGAGAAGACTCCGACTCACCACGGGAGGAGAGCACTGAGACGGCGGAGCCAGAAGCTGAAGAGCGCACCCGCACGAAAGCACCAAATCCAGTCGATTCCAAGCCGCCCAGCCTCGCGCAGCTCACGTATGAAGCCATTTTCACCGATTTTGACGATCTCCACCTGCCGACTATTGCACGAAACGCACCCAAAACGCTGCGGAAACGACGCGCAGAGCAGTGTAAGCAAGCAGCAGAGGTATTGCAGTCGTTCTGCAGCGATTTGCTCATGGGTCAGAACTATCTGTACCGGAAGCGCAGCGAATTCCTGCGGGTTTGCTTTCAGCGCGCCGTCGATTTGCAGACCGAGCCCGTGGTCAAGACTCCCCAGCCGAAAACTGACCCAGGAAGTGCATCAGCTGAGACGAGTGTCTTCCAGTTCCAGTGTTCGCGTCTTGAACGGCCTGTCGATGTGTCGATTCCAGAGCTTCATCCGCGAAAGTGGCCGCATCTCCCGTATAGGAATCCGCTTGAATGGAGGGAAGATGCGACTCGCGCCGTCGAGTTTGGGAGGAGGGTGTGTGGGCTGCCCGTCGGCAGCCTCGTGTACGAACCTATCGATGTCGATGGCTTCACGTCCCGCGTTGTTGATATTCTCAAGGCCGAAGGAGTGAACCCGTGGTAAGATTTTCCCTCGCATTACACTGGCCAGTCTATTGGACTGAAGTTTGTATTTATTTCTACTGTAGGTGCAGTGGGGGAGACAGTCAGCGAGAATTACCGCCGATCGCTCTAGCTGCAGTTGCTGCTACGTTCGCTGTGGCCGTTCGACTCCAGTCATTCTCCATGTTGGCGCTCGTGGGTGACATCATGCAACGTTACGGCGCTTCGACGATTCTGTCGACAGAACAGTTGGAAGACGGCCTCATCGCCGTCGTAACTCAGAGTTTGCATGCGCTCCAGTCGTCTGCTCAGGCAGCTCAGCCCCCGGCCACGTATCCTCGAGCGCTTGTTTCTCAGTGGAAGATGTGTTCGTACCAGCCTTCGACAAGCGATGCCATGGCAACTGATGGACTCTACCTGTACATCTACGGGCGGTCCGGGTTGCTTAAAGTGGGAACTGGTCGAGGTGCAACTCTGCGTGACTTTGTCTACGACCACAACAAGAAGTATTGTCGCGGTCGTGACGCAGAACGATCATGGCTGTGCCTCATCGGCGACTACCTCTACTGTCGAAGCATCGCAATGTCGAGCAACCACGTCGACCGTATCCTGGTAAATGACCTCAGTGCAGTCGAAGAGTTGTTCTTCGCTCCACCTCAACAAGTGCATGAGATTGCAACAGTGGGCAATCCGGTGTACGCGATGGTTACGAATGGTATCGACCTCTTCACGATCCATTCGATCGACTCGCAGAAGCGGACTGTTCGAAAAAAGTCCCGCGTGAAGAAACCATCGTCAAAGGACGTTGTGAAGGCGCTTCTGGCGAGAGCCGCAGGGGACGTATCGACAGCACCTGGTGAAGCCAGTCCGAGTATTGTCGTCGGCGATCGCGTCATTCGTGGCCCGCAGTGGAAATGGGGCTCTCAAGACGGCGAGCCAGGAAGCCTTGGCACTGTCCAGAGAATCAGCACTTGGGGAGGAGTAAAAGGATGCGGAATCACAGTTCGATGGGACAAGAATCAGCGGGTGAACACGTATCGTTGGGGCGCTGAAGGAAGCTATGACCTCATCGTCGTCGTGGAGAAACCAGGGGGTGCATTGGAGAAAAAGCCGCTACCTGCGAAGGCGTCGGGGGCGACAGAAGAACCCGTCGGTCCTCGCCACCTCTTCGTGGTCAATCGATATCGAGTGTCAGAGCTCGTGAGGGTTGTCGATCTCGACGATGAAACCATGAACGCGTTTCTTGGAATTCCATCGCGGCAGCAAGCCGACGCGCCGAAACTACCTGACGAGAAATCTTCGCTGTTGACATCGATCCACGAGCATACACTATGCCTGTCGTCAGCAACGACGGCTTGGATGTGTGACGGCGGGAAACCGGAGTGCTTGGGAGACAATTCCGGAATACGCTACCGCTGTGAGAGTGGCTGTGACTTCGATTTGTGCGAGGTATGTCTCGTGAGCACGCTGAAGACAAAGTCGACTCAACAACCAACTCCCCCGAAGACGTCAGAAGAGGTTGTCGCAGTGGAATCCGCTGAGCCAATTAGTCAGGAGGCACAATCGTCGTCGGTCAACTCCGTCACTTCCGCAGAAGGGCAAGGCGAAGATGCTGCTCAGGCCGAACCGACTTCCGAAGACAAGGAGAACGCTCAAATCGATGAGCTCATGGCCTTTTGGTGTGGTCTCTACTCGCGTAAAGAGTGTGCCGTCGCATATGAGCGATGTGGTCAGTCTTTCGAACTGACAGTGAGCTGGATGAGCTACTGCGGGGACGAGCTGAAGAAGAAAACGACCATGGCGAGTGTTGATTCTGTGGTTCTCGAGTCGCCACCCAACACCAAGGGCCTTGACCCAGTGCTTCTCGTCGCGGGATCGTTTTACATCGTCGATGATCAAGTGTGTATCGTCTCACCTCCGGGGCTGTATCAAAATGAAACGATCAGGCGTAGCGCCCACGCGTCAGACGCCGCATGGTTTTTCTCGCTCAAGGACGGCTCCCTGCGATTCAAAGACGACTCTCCAGTTTTGCTCCGAAGCGTGCCAGCCGGGTCGCCAATGTGCGTCGATCTGGATCGACACCGCATTTTGGTGTTCTCGGGGCATCTGAACTGCGTCGAAGAGTACGTGATCGCGTCGAAGTCAACCATTGCTTCAACGGAGCGCACGATTCTGGTGCGTGAGCCTCTTTCCTCGGTCGGTGATTGCATTTTTCAGTGCCTTCGTCGCATAAGTGCGCAGCGCTGGGCCCTGCCGGCGTACAAGAGGCCGCGACAAGGACTACAAGATTGGATCAACCAGATTCAGCTTGAGAGCAGCGTCGTCGATGCTACGAGCGCTTCAGCGCGGGCGAATGCAGTGAATGACACCAGCACGAAGCTTCGGACGAGGCAAATCAAGAAAATCCGTCTGAGACTCCATGAGTTCGAAAAGCTTGGCGCGACTAATGACCGAGGGTACATTGTACCGTATTGTCTTGACTTCGGAGAAACCGGTCTACGAAGTCTGCTGTCCCGACTTGATTGTGCCATCAAGGATGTACGTTTGCGCTCAGGGTTGGCTGCTAGCGGTATCTGCTCCCTCGTCGACGTGATCTCCATTTGGCGCGGTTTTCTCCAAGACTGCTTCCAAGCCGATTTGAAGTTGTGTGCTCCATCAGACTGGTCTCCAGTGGTTGACTCTGTTGCCAATGGCCTACTTGATGTCACTCTCGGGCGCTCATTCGACTGGGAGACTATGCAGACTGCAGCTTCGGACGAACTGTCAACCTGGTCTGCGGTGGTGCAATCTTCGCAAGATGTTCTCATGTGGGGGGTGGAGATTGGATTGTTCCGTCAACCTAGCCGCTGGAGTCTTCTCGCGAAAGGACTGCAGGAACTACTTTCCTCGCATCGAGGTCTACCAAGCAACTACACAAGGATCATGCAGCAATCAGATGCCTCGACGACATTGCAGTCGGCGTCGGACTGCCATATCTCTTTAGTGAGACGAATTCTGGCGCTGAATGTGGATACCACTGATGGTGGCATGACCGACCTTGTCCGAGACAACGCTGAAGCCCAAGTTCTGATCGAGATGCTGTTCCAGTTGTGCGCTCGGGAACTCACTCACGGGGAGGACCTCACATCGGATGAGACGAAGGCTGCTTTCCCAGCGGATTTCTATTCACCTGTCGAGAAAGCACTGCTCTCACTCTTCAACGGCTGTGCAATCGATGTGATGACCAAAGTCGAAGTCGTCGATTCTGCGTTGCCTCGACAGCGACGAGTCAGCAGTGCTGTTGGAGCCGAATCGCTCCTCCACTTATTTGCAACGCAATGTTTCCACACTTGCGAAATCCTGCTAAAGTCAGTCGGAAACGCTTTTGAAGAGCGCTCCCTCTCTCGGTCGATGTGCTTCAAACTGCTTCCTCTCGTGTTCGCGATGGTGAGCAACGGAGGCAGCTCTCTTTGGGCTAGCTTGGAGGACGCCATTTTCCAGCTCGTCGCGACGATCGGTAACTCTCAAGGAAACGAGGATGATCTGCCATCACATCTGCTCCCTGAGTCACATGTTGTCGAAAGTGCGCACCCATACAATCGCAACCAAGCGTCGATGCGAAAAGTTGCCCGCATTGCTGGCGCAACATGCCTTCACATCCAGTTCGACCCTCAATGCAGCACTTCCGGAGAAGCTGATTTCGTATTCGTCACTCCAGGGCACGAGTGGTTTCACTCTGAGCGAGTCCCATTTGGTGAAAATGGAATTGGAGATGCAGGGGGCTGCTTCTTCGGCTCTCGAGAGAATGGGAACTGGCCCCACCCAAGTGGGGGTATCTCTATCTGGGGCGATACAGCGACGATCATGTTGTGTGCAACAAGTCAAGAGCGAGTGTCAACGGCTCATGACGAGAATCGGCGATGGGGCCTGAGATGTGTCGTACGAGGGATCAGCCTATCTGAGACTGCATCATGGCGGGCAGACACGTTACTCGCGATGAGATACACGGCGACAACACTTTCGCAGCGTCGACTGACGGCAAGCAAGGAAGCACTCAACGGTTCTCACCTTCGCGAGACGAAGCGTGAGTTGCAAGCACTTGAAGTTCTGAAGCGACCGAAAGACGCGAAGAAGGTGTCGATAGTGAGAGGGATCCTACCATCTGCTGCCGACCGCCACCGCGGTGAAGGTGTGAACCTCGTTGAGCGGATTGAAGCGGCTCTGGAGTCACAGCGTCGAAGTGGAGCCCAAGGCGCACGAAATCCCGCGTGGCAGAAAGCTCTTCGGATGGTCCTCGCGGCAGTTACCGCAGAAACTCTTCAGTTTTCTGACTCAAACTTCGACATCGGCGACCTTTATGAGTGTATTCTGCGCGGGGTGTCCAAGATCGAGCAGTGGATGGTGCGCCGTGTGCAGATCTTGAAAGAATGGTACTTTCTTCAGGAAGACAACGTCTCAATTGCTCAGATGACGGAACGCCTTTCCGCCGACATCACGACGGTGAAATCCTTGTGTTCTCTCAAGGGTGTTCATTTCAAGCCGACGGATTTGAAGCACAACATCTCGGAGCTGCACCAAGCAATGACGTCAGAGCGAGCTGGAAAGAAACTTGCGTCGATAAATTTCCACCAAGAAGTGGCGGAGACTGTTGCTGACAAGGTCGAATATGCGCTGGAGCAGTACTTCGATGGCGTCCAGAGTGAAGCTCACACCTCCGCCGACCAGTATCCTATCCATGATGCGACTGCTACTGTTTTCGAGTACATCACCTCAGAAACGTCAGTGACTGACATCCGCCTGGCCGAGCAGCAGCTTGCTGTTGCAATTGGACGGGGCCTCGACGCGTTGCATATGCTGCAGAGGACAGAAAAACATTTGGCGACAACGACCGACGAATCGACGAGTGTTGCCGGGAGTTTGGGGGCTTCGTGGTGCAAGAGCGACACGGATCGACACACCGTTGCTCATTCACTCTCAAGGAAGTCGACAATGAGGTAAGTGTGTTCATCATGGGGTGTGGCTCTTGGAAACGTGTTGCTGATATTGTTCGATGATGTAGGGCGGAGGCGTGGTGCAAGGAGCAGTGCAGAACTATTCGGAGCAAGAACTCTCGCCATGCCGTCCGGCTGGCGTCCATGGTGGACTTCCTGGCTGTGTACGAACGGTTCCCACTCGCGGCCGGATCATCCGGAGTCCTGAAATACTTTCTGAGCAGTGTGGCCGACCTCATTGTCGAGCGTTTGGTGCCAGTTGACACCGATGGAAGTACATGGTCGTCCGGATACTCGGCTGCGGAGCTCGTTTGGATGGGGTTTCGGTGTGGTATCGAAACGCTTTTCAGCAACGGAAGCGAAGAAGCAGCGCTGTCGATGCTGCACGAAATGATTGGCCGCCTGGGGTCACTCAGTGCGGGAAATGATCAGGATCCTCGACTGTCTGACGCTCTAGGTCGTGTGATGAAGATCGCGACGTCCCACGTGGATACGATCATCTCCAACACCACTGCATCATCTTGGATCGAGCTGTGCATCTCTCAGCTGACGAGCCCAAGGCACAGCCAACTCACTTCTTTCCAACTCGCGAGTCTGCGGATGTTGCTGGCTCTCGCACGCTCATCTTCAGCATCTTTGAGTGAATCTGCATTCGCGCTCGGAGAGCTCGCTGGCTCGCTTTTGGAGCGCATCGGATATCTTCAATCCAGTATCAGACATCGTGAGAATGAGTCCGAGGACAAGTCAAAAGACTGTTGCATCGTCATCTTCGAGAACGACAAGGCACTATCGAAGCTCACTGACGCCTTGGACACCATCGAAGGCAGCGGGCTGGAAGTCGTGTGTCTGCCGGCATCGCTGATTGGGGCAGAGATGCCAAGCGACGGCCCAGGTGCTGCACTTCGTGCACTGCAGGAAAGTGACGAATCGTCTGACGTCGTACACCGCAACGTTCGATGCGACAGCTGCAACCAGAGTCCGATGCGAGGATACCGTTTCAAGTGTTTGACGTGCGCGAACTACGATTTGTGCACAAACTGCTACCTGAACCAGAGTGTGCACGACTTGGACCACCAATTCTATCGGCATTTGAATTCTTCGAGCGCTGGTGAGCTGCTACAGCCAAGGTCGAAGGTAAATGGTGCTGTCGTTCCAGAGGCTTCGCTGGTGGGTTCGTTGTCGTGGACAGCGAGTATCGCTCGAGCTCGTTTGGAGGCCAAAGGATATGTGGTGTTGTGCCGTGGATCGAGCGAGTTGTGTCTCTCGCGAGCCAAGACGCTCTCAGAAAAAGGATTCGCCGCAACTGTGATGGAATGGCCGGATATCCAAGACTTGGACGCATTCTACGACTGGGAGAGCTTCGTTCAAGTTGCATTCGAGCCTGGAGCTTCCCGGTTGAGTCGACGCTCGAGTTCAAGTACCTCGTCAACTTCTCCACGAAAGGCCAATCAATCAATATTGAAACGGTTCAACGAGAGGATGGCGACATTGGGTCATCGACGAGGCGTTTCACACACACAGGTCGAAGTTTCCGAGCTCATCACCCTCACGAGATTGGTGCTGAACCATGGAGCCTCGACGACGTCTGCGTTGTTGTCTAAGACGATCGAGTGCATCTCAAGCCTCGGCACCTGCGTTTCGCTGTCAACAGTCGAGGAACGAGCAGCGTACTACCGCACCTTCGGCCTGATAAATGTGCTCGGTGGGTTCGCGGAGCCTCTTCGATTTGGTGCCTCGGTCGTGATTCGAGATCCAGGAAATCTGGAGGGTGTCGTCAAGAATCATACCGTTGGTGGCGATAACGTGGATGTCATCGTACACCGAGCGACCGATCTACCTTCAGGAACTGAAGAAGTCGTCGAGCTGCAAGTCCCTACCAAGCGCGTTGAAGTAGTTGCCGGCATCGATGTCGGTGGGCTACACGCAATGATCGCATCGATGCCTCTATTCTTCACGACGTTTGCGGCAGTGCTGAAGGCATCCCACAAGCTTCTCAGAGGATCTCCTGCCGACGTGGCATCGGATGCTGGTCGTGTGGCAGCAATGGAGCTCGTTGCCTCTTGGCTTCGAATGTACATGACGTCTATGACGAGCTTTCCGTCACTTCTCGACAAGCAGGCCTCAGCCGGCAACGGCAACTTGGCCCTGCTACTGTTCCAGTTGGCAAAAACTTCGAAATCGGACGACTGCTTTGAAGACCTCGTCAAAAAACGCGCAATTGTGTGGTCTATGCAGCAAGCTTTGCTCGGTGAATATCGATTCGCTCTTGCGAGCAGACCGATCGGCAGTGACCGGCTAGGGCATGATGCGTCGTGTATCTATGGCCCTGGGGCGAACGGACTCTCGGACTCGACGGAGTATGTGTTCAACATGTACGCCCACTCATCTCGTGCGGAGCTACCGAAGCAGTCGGGACGGAATAAGCTCCTCGAGTACTGGGAGAAAAATGTGATTCCTGCCATCGAGTCGTACGTCGCTGGTTCGTTCAAGAGCTACGAGATGGACTACTTCTTCGCCCAACTTCGAGAACCGCTTCGAGAGGGGAACTCTGCGGCGGCGATGAAGATTGCGTTCACGTTGTGTGACGGCCACGTGCCATCCGGATGCCACTATCCAGACCCAGATACAGATTGGACGGCACTACAGATCGATGATATCGAGGTGGGAGCACGCTACATGATCACGAGCGGTTCTGGTTCAGCTGCTACGAATATGAGTGACTGGCCGACCGAAATGCGTTGGACCGTCGGCCACTCTGGTGTCGTTCGCAACGTGCATCCGAGTGGCCTTGTGCTCATGCAACTTCACAATCCCCAGACCTCCTACCTCGAGCATTGGTGGTACCAAGTCGACTCTCTGGCTCCGACGACGGGCGATAGTGGTCTATCTGAAAGCTCTGTTGACGCGTACGACAGCGCACTCGCGGATTTGATGAAGTTCGACATGGACCTCATGGGGATCATGGCGAGAAAGTGCGTATTTGCGATGCTCAAGCAAGCGCCAGAGCAGTTTCCTCTTGTGAGTGAACGCCCAGCGGTGAAGAACCACTTCAACCTCGTGGATATTCTTCGCATGGCATCGGCAGCAGAGCTGGGATTTGAAGCAGACATGATTCTAGGCACTGCAGACGTCGGAAGAGTCGGTGCTGTGGATGCGAATGTGTCGCGTCGTGCGAGTAGATACGAGCTCATGGACGCCTTGGAGCATCTCCTAACAAAGAGGTTCGAGTACGTGCCTCCAGCAAGTCTCATTGAAGTGCTATCACCGGATGATCAGGCGACTTTGGCTCCAGCGAAGAAAGGTAGCGGCAGCCTCAAGCATGCAAAGTCAGGGAAGGCAGCTGGAAATGTCTACGTGTCGACGACTGCCACCAGCAGTCAACCTGCTGCCACACCGCAAGCACTCGATGATCACTTGGCCGCAGTCAAGTACCGGTATAACCTCATGGAAGCTCTTGTTCACGAGCTCAAGCGCGCTCTGGATTCATCCGCAGCGTTCTTGAAGCAGAACGCATTCATGGTTTCGAGCGACAGTCCGCCCAAGCCGATGATCATGCTGAGCGTGCCCGGTGCCAGTTGCCTCGTGATCTCTTTCGCAGTACACCCAGTGCTCATGGATTTGCCTGCTGGCAGCAGTCTTGAGTTTTTCGAAGATGAAGCGTGCACAAGTCGCGTCTTTGGGTACTTCGGAGACAAGCGTGGACTGAATTTCCTCCCTCCGCTCGTTGTCCCTGGAGAAAAGTGCTTTGTCCGAGCCTCGCAAGCGTCGTACGCACGGTACAAATTCCGCGTCGATCCTCTCACGTCTGACTTCGGACTCGCGCTTTGGGTCGCTGAAGAGGTGTACCAGCGGGTCACAACCACCTCGCTGACGGGCTTCGAGTTGGAATCGATTGTGTCGTCTGTGCTCAACTCTATCTCGGACTACTTGGTCGGCAGTGTCGCCGCGCTCGCTCCCTGCACGAAGGGCGTGATGTCCCAGGTGCTGATGAAGATGATCAATTTCGCGATCGTGCGATCACTATCGAACGCTGTACCGTTGTCCAAGCTGTCGGCACTCACGAGAGACCTTGCTGTCGCCTATGACCACGAGCTGTCGGCACAAAAAGGTTTATTCTCGCTGCCAACTCAGCAGCTGGCGGAGCTGCTGTCTGCCGTTGAAGAAGTGTCAAGACTGAGAGGTGGTGTGCCTACAATCGACTTGCCGACAACGTGGTGGTCAAGCGTGGTGCGCTTGGCAACGTTTACTCGAGTACTCACTCACAAACGAGATTCGACAGTCTCGACAGACATCGTCTCCCGAGTCAGTTGTGGCCGCATGCCTATCGAGGACGTCGACGCTGCATGGAAAGATAGCCAGACAAGAGATTTGCTCTCCGAGCGAATGGTACTGCTGCAGCGTATACCTCGAACGAAGCGAGTGCTGGAGCTTGAGGTGGCTCTGTCTCGCTTCATCCAGCACATCGCTCTGGAAGAGTGCGGTGAAGCTGACGATCAGACTGTGCTGTCTGCCACGGAAGTGTACCGCTTCGGTATCTTGGCGAAGGTTGTACACTTACCGCTCACCGACAGTGGAGAGACGATCGGGTACGCTGTTGTCGATGTGGGAAGGCATGAGATAGTGCCGGAGCTGCTCGCCAGATTGGCCAAAGAGAAGTTCGATTTCGAGGGAGACGCAACTGAAGAAGACAAAGAACTTGCCGAGAAGATGACGGGTGAGTCAAACGATTCTCCGACAACCGCAGAAGGCACAACAGGAGAGCAACCAGTCCAGATGACAGCTGAAGACAACGCATGGGCCTGCGGTGTGTGCACGCTCGAGAACCCGATGTGTGAGGTTGAGTGCGCTGCGTGCGGATCGCCAATTCCGTCTGAGCTTGTGGAAAGAGCAATCCGCCGCCAGGCCCACCAGCAAAGTGCGCGTGACGTTGAATCCAATCAATCGCAAAATGGCGACGAAGGAGGTGGAGAATCGAGTTCGCGGGGCTGGGAATGTGATGCTTGTACGCTGGTGAACCCCTGGACACTTTTTGAGTGTGTCGCCTGCGGAAGCGAGCGGGATCCCAGCTTGGTGGAGCCTGCAGCTCGAGGAGACGACAAAACAACAACGGAAGATTCGCCTGGAGACGCTTCCATGTTCCATATCTTGAGCGGTTTGTGTCTCGCCGATGCGATGCGGATCGCGACAACGACGTCTGTTAAGCAAGTTACCAGTTTCCTGCTCGAGATCTTTACTGCGAACAAGGCCACGCAACTGTCTCGAGAACTAGATGGATTGCTCCACTCCGATGGTGTCGTGTCTCCGCGTGGTGGTGTTTTGGTCGACAAGATTGTCGAGCACTGCCAGCTGAAAGACAGTTACGGTGGCGGTGAAGGAACTGTGGAGAAGCTGCGCGCGGGCTTACTCGAAGTTGTCACGACGGAACCTGTCAGAGTGGCTGGGTGGTTACGTGAGGCTGGCTTCGATCTCCACTTCGACCTGAACCACTATACTTCACTCGATGCAGCGCGAGCGAGCCAAGCGAAGTGGACACATCAAATGGATATCCAGCTCGTCGTGTTCACGCGCCAAGTTGGTGCCCGTGTTGGAGTACTTTCGCTGATGGATCTCTGTCCGAGCCATATCAATGCAGCATTGGCACCGGAGGGATCACCACTTGGCGCGCTTGAGTCGAGAGACCTCCGGTTACGTTTTGCACTGCTCAAGACTTTCAACAAGACGGCGCTGGACTCGCTTCCTCTTGTGAATCTCCGAAACCTGTCCGATCCAAATGCTGTTCGTACTCGACTCGTCGCTGTTCGACAACTGCTCTTCCCCGCTGTCAAGATTCGATTCCTAGCAGAGACGCAAGACAACGCGAATCTTGCTCAGTCCAATCTCCTCGACGCGTACGTGAAGCGGCCTGTGGTGACGCTCGATCGCCGACGTGTGGTATCCCAGCGAGCAACAGCCGAGTCTCTTTCACTCGATGATCCGACGACGTCTCTTTTTGCATCGACAATGTCGCAACTCGCTCAGGTGAAGCCGTCGGTGCTGCGTGCGAAGAGACCAACGGGTGCGAGTGATCCGTTCGTTGCATTCATCGTGATCTTCGCTGGCGAGAATGTCGTTGGCGAAGGTGGTCCTTACCGCCAGCTCTTCAACGACATTGCGACCGAGCTCCTTTCTCCAGAGAGCCCACTTTTCGTTCCCACGCAAAACAACGCCATGAAGATCGGAGAGTTCCGAGATCGGTACCTTCCGCGACCGAGCAGCACGTCGAAAGCCATGTTGGATATGTACGAGTTCGTCGGTGTGCTCATGGGCTGCTGTATTCGGACGGGAGTTCGTCTGAATCTTCGTCTGGCGCCCATTGTGTGGAAGATGTTGGTGAAGCAGAGCCTGTCGATTGTTGACCTCGAGCATATCGACTGGTCGGTCTGCGAGAGTCTCAAGTTCCTCGAAGCTGCTGCGTCTGGAGACAATGCATCAAGCCTCGGCGATGTGTACTACGAATCGTTCACGACAGCTCTGAGTGACGGCACGACGGTCGAGCTCAAGCCAGGTGGCGTGGGTGTTCCTGTCACCAAGTTGAACTGCAAAGAGTACGTCCGCTTGGCAAAGGCCGCTCGGTTCCAGGAATGCACACCACAAGTGGACGCCATGCTTCGCGGAATCGGAACGATCGTCCCGGTGCAGCTTTTGCAACTGTGCAAGTGGTCGGAGCTGCAGCAATGGGTCTGCGGAAGCCTTGCCATCGATATCGAATTGCTCAAGGTACGGTATCTGTTTTCGCGGTTGACGGTCGTTTGCACGCCACTGATGATGAATGTGTTGCTTGTATGTCCAGCGTCATACGCTGTACTCGTCTGGTATGTGCCCGGACCGCTTCCCGCATCTGGACATGTTCTGGCGTGTTCTGAGCAGCTTCAGTGAGGAGAACAAGCAGCGCTTCATCAACTTCGCGTGGGGACAGGACACGCTTCCTGCCGACGACGCTGAGTTCGACCGCACTCACACAAGACTCCTCATCAAGGCTCCGCCTGTGACGACAGCAAACCAGGATGCGTTGCTCCCCAAGGCAGACACATGTGGGTTCAGATCGTAGCGTCTGTGATGCGTGGTGAGAGCTTTTGATGTGCTGACTTGATTGTTCTGCGCGTAGGCTTTTTCAACATCGAGCTTCCAGCATACTCATCTGAGGCCATCATGCGCGAGAGATTGCTCCTGGCGATCACGATGTGCACGAGCATGGACGGCGACGAGCAGACTGGCCGCATGGATCTGTATTTCTCCACAGACGATCTGGACGACGAGCACATGGAGTGAGTTTATATTACAGTAGTAGACCATAGTCAGCAGGCGTGAAGCCGCCAAACAAAACAAAAAAACAACGTTGGGTGCATTTTGAACAGTTGCAGCCGTCGCTCCCACGTTCACGACGAATGGTAGCTAGTACGTGATCTGAAGGTCGGGGTACCGGTCCTTGATCGCCGCTGCCGCCTCCTTCGGGACCCTACAAGCCGAGAGAGACCAAAGATATTAGTGAGACTGAGCGACCAGCTCCATCACTGCACCCAAGCCAAGATGCGTACAGTGTGTAGCGGAAGTCGATCTTCTTCAGCCGCTTTCGCTCAGGCTCCTTCGCTTCGTCGTTCCCAGCCCCGTCTTCATTCTTTACAGCGCTACCGTCTCCGCCTGCCGCTGATAGGCCCGTTGCGGCATCAAACGATGGCTCCCTGTGTGCAGCTGGCTGTTCGGATTCCGGTAGCGCCTCCATCTTGGTGTGGATGGTGGAAATGATCGCCTACGTCACACAAACACCTCCATCAGCACTGGTTATAGTCCGCGAATGTAGGATTTCACGGAGCTCACGTCAGTGGACACCGACTTGACACCGCACAGGTTGAGCTCTTGGATGTTGCGGCCGTTGGCAGCGATGAAATGCAGCAATTGGTCCCTACAGCATCGACCATCCACAATAAGCATTCATCCTAGTGTCACGCATCGACCCAAAGGGATCAAAAGAAAGAGAAGGAGCGTACGTGATGGCGACGTTCCAGTGCAGACAGAGCCGCGACATGCCCTCGCGCTTGCTGAGCAGCGCCATGATCGCGTCGTCCGAGACGGCGCAGTAGCCGACAGCGAGGCTGTGGATCTTGCGGCACTTGGCCATGATGATGCGGATGGTTCTACAGATAGAAGCGCGAAAGTCAGGGACAAGCAGCCACGGAGACACACTAACGCACTGCAGCCGCTTACTGGTCCGTGATAGCGTGGCCGGAGATGTGCACGCGCGTGAACTTGGAGTGGTTCGGGTGCTTCTCGATGAGCTTGGTGATGCCTGCGACCGTCATGTTGAAATTGCCGCCGATATCGATGCTCTAATCACGCAAAAAGACATCAATCTCTGCGACAAAAAGACGCGAAACAGAGCAGCAAAGCTCACCTGCAACTTCGGCGCGAGCTTGCGCATGTGGTCGAGCGACGCGTCCGTGAGTTTGCGGCAGTTCTCGATGTTCAGGTCCTTGATGTCTGCGTCAGTTCATCAATCAATCGTGAGCCCACCGACTCCATCAGTCGCTAAGCTCCTCCTCTACTCACCTGGACAGTTCTTGAGCAGCACTTCGATCGCGTCGTCCGTGAGACGGAAGCAGCCCGAGAAGTTGACCGTGTGGAGCTTGGTACAGATTTTGGACATCTACAAACAATACATGAGCCACAGCGTCAGGAGGTCTCGCCACGGTAGTAACAGTTAAAAAGGCCCAGCGACAAACGCACGCGCGTAACGAACTTGGTGGAGATCTTGGCGCCGATCATCTCGAGCCGCGTCATGCTCACGTGGAAGAAGCTGTCAGGCAGCGTGTCGTCGTTCATGCGGCCGCTCGTGAGGAAGGCGCGGATGAGCTCCTGCTTGGCCTTGTGCGTGCGCGACTTGGCCGGCTTGGAGATGCGGTGCGAGCGCGCGATCGTGTCATCGTTCACGATCTGCTCGGCCAGGCGCCCCGACTTGGAGATGAACTTGAGCACGAGCTTCTCCAGCTCCGGCACGTCGCGCTTGAACGCCATTTTCGCCAGCAGCTCAAATGGCACCAGGAAAGCACCACTAAGTTCGCATGCATACTTAATTTGTCCAGTGGAGGCTTGTATTCGGAGATGTCCACATTCATGGGGCTTGTATTGAGGATGTCCAGAAGGTCCAGAAACCAACGTTGGCGTTTTGGTTTGTCGATTTTGTGGGATCTTCTGTGATCTGTTTCCTGTGGAGTTTTGCGCTGTGCTTGGTGTGCGGGTGCGGAAGCCGACCATCCCGTCGGTTCGTCCGTCACTGCTGCTACGTTAGGAGGGTCTCTCATAGATTTGCTTCGTCTAGCGCATTTCCGCTTCCCTAACACGTGTGGGCATTGCCGGTATCAGTGCTGTGTTGACGCACGCGTCCGCTCCAAGATTCGTTGGCGGTGCATCTCGCCAACCGCCTACTTGTACCAACGTAGTGGCACTCTTCGCCTTGCATACAAACCCCAAGTGATTCTGGATCAGAATCATCGCCCCAGCCGTCCGTCAGTGCCAACACTTCAACTGAGCCGCCACTGACTCGGCAGACCACCACCAACAAACGCCAACAAAACGCCAACGAAAACCACCAACTTTCGCCAACGATTCCTCAGCGAATATGAAGTTCGGCAAGCAGCTCGAGATCTCGGCGAACGGTGAGTGGCGCGACTACTACGTGCAGTACAAGCGGCTCAAGCGGCTCATCAAGCGCGTGGCGTTCGTGGTCGAGAAGCACTCGACCAAGCAGGAGAAGCGCGAGAAGAAGAAGAAGAAACTGGCCGCCAACGGAAACGCCAACGGAAACGCCAACGCCAACGGAAGCGACGACAGCGTGCAGGTCGTGGTCGACGAGCGCTCGCCGCTGCTGCTGCCGACGCTGGAGGCCAAGCTGTCGTCGCTGGCCGACATCAAGGCCGCCGAGGACGAGTTCTGGCAGGTCACGAACGAGAACCTCAAGATCGTGAACGACTTCTTCGTGGGCAAGGTCGTGTCGCTGCGCAAGGCCGTGAAGGACTTTGAGGACGGGCTCAGCGGCGAGCAGGAATCCCACGGCCACGTGCACGCGCGCGGGCGCTCGTCGTCCATGAACCAGCGTGCGTGTGGGCGCGATTGCGATTGGATTTGGACCACGGGAAGCGGACTAATGGATTTTTGTTTGGTATTGTTTTTTGTATAGTGGACCACGGCTTCGCGGCGCTGCAGGACATCTACGACACGCTCGTGGACCTGCGCACGTTCGTGCAGATCAACCACTCGGGCTTCCGCAAGATCGTCAAGAAGTTCGACAAGACGACTAAGCAGGAGACGCTCGACGCGTTCATGAAGCGGCTCGAGAACGAGCACTTTTACAAGTCGAACGAGATCGACGACTTGTTCGAGCGCGTCTTCGGGCTCACGTCCAAGGACAAGCTCGAGGCCGGCAACATGGAGCGCCGCGTCAAGAAGATGCGCGGCGACCAGCACTCGGTGCTGCGCAAGGTCAAGTTCGTGCCGCTGGCCATCGCGCTGTTCTTCTTTGTCGTGCTGCTGCTCGTGCGCGTGACGCCCAAGGGCCACCACACGCAGCAGCGCTGCCTCGCCATGCTCGTGTTCGTGACCACGCTCTGGGTCACGGAGGCCGTGCCGTACTTCGCCACGGCGCTGCTCGTGCCGCCGCTCGTCGTGTTCCTGCAGATTCTTAACGACAAGAACGACCCGCACACGCTGCTGCCAGCCAGTACGTCTTTCCCTCTGTCTCTCTCTGGGGTTCTTTCCACTGTAGCTCACATGGAAGACTCACTATTGTTGTTGTGTCATACGTCCGACAGAGGCAGCCGCGAAGGAGGTGATGCAGGAGCTCGTGAACCACACGACGATCCTCATCATGGGCGGCTACTCCATCTCGGCGGCGTTCGCTAAGTGCCAGATCGAGCTCTACATCGCCGCGTTCCTGCAGCGTCGCTTCAAGAAGAGCCCGAACCTGTTCTTGCTGGCCATCATGATGATGGGCTTGTTCCTGTCGATGTGGATCAGCAACCACACGGCGCCTGTGCTCTGCGTGTCGGTGCTGCTGCCTATCATCCGTGATTTCCCGACCAACAGCAAGTACGTCAAGACACTGCTCATCGGCCTGGCGTTCGCATGCAACCTGGGCGGCATGATGACGCCGATCTCGTCGCTGCAGAACACGCTCGCCGTGTCGTACCTGGAAAAGGCCGGCTACAGTATCTCGTTCGGCCAGTGGATGGCGATCTCCGTCCCTTTTTGCACAGTCGCCACGATTCTCTGCTGGATGTTCTTGCTCTGGGCCATGGACCCTCAGGACGCCAAGTACATCCCGCAGATCGTGTACGACCAGAAGCAGAAGATCAGCACCTTGCACGTCGCTGTCGTGTCGCTCACGCTGCTCACGATCGCGCTCTGGGCCTCGTTTTCGTTCACCAGCATGACGTTCGGAGATCTCGGCATCGTCTCGCTCATGTTCATGGTAAGTTGAGTCGCTCTACTTGGCTCCCTGTTGTGAATTGCTCGCTGATACTCCTCTTCTCGCTCAGTTCGTGATGTTCGGCACGGGTATGCTCAGCCAGTTCGACTTCAACTCGTTCTCGTGGCATATTCTGTTCCTCATCGGCGGCGGCAACGTGCTTGGAGAGGCCGTGTCGCGTTCTGGTCTTCTGAACACACTGAGCCAGTCGATCATCCAGTACTTGCCGTCGGGTAGCGTCTGGATGATCACGGTGTCGCTTTGCATCTTCGTGCTGTCACTCACGACATTCGTCTCGCACACGGTCGGCTCCATCATCTTGCTGCCCATCATCGTGCAAATGAGCATCGAGATCGGCCACCCGCACATCCCCGTCATTTGCTGTGCGCTCGCAATCTCAGCCGGTATGTGATCTCTCCCTCACTCTCACTGGTGTGGTTAATTGTGCTTGGACTCATTGACTCACTCTTGGTTTCGCTCCGTGTAGCCATGGCGCTGCCGTTCTCGTCATTCCCGAACATCAACTCGCTGCTCGTGCTGGACGACCACGGCCAGCCGTACCTCCAGGTGCAAGACTTCCTGCGCGTCGGCGTCGTGTTCTCGCTGGTGACGGTCGTGCTCATTGTCACGCTGGGCTTCGCCTTGATTACCGGTGTGCTTGGCTACAACATCACACCATCGCTCATCGAAATGGCGGCGCCATAACCAAGATAATCGAGTGATGAGAGCAGCGGCCTGGATCCAGGGTTTCATTTAGTGAGGTGGTTGAGAAAGAGGGGATGTTTTTTTTTCACACATAGCCTTTAGAAGGATCGGCTGTACTTTTTAATCTCATAGAGGATCTCTTGCGTGGTCACGATGTCGTTGCTGAACGGCGCGTTGGCGCGGCCTTGGTAGCTCTTCTTGATGATCTCGACGAACCGCGTGTAGTACAGCAGCAGCTGCGTGAGCACCTGCTTGAGGATCTCCATGCCGTTACGGAAGTTGGAAAAGTACTTCATGATGTTGCCGTTCATCTTCTCGATGCCGTTCTTCCACGTCGCCGCAAACTCGCGCACGATCTTCTCGATCTGTGCCAAATCCACCTCGTGGTGGGCGGATCCCGACGCGCCCACGCCGCCGATGGTGCCCGAGGCCGTCCTGCCCAACACTGCCGCTTCGTTCTGCCGCACGAACACGATCATCTTGCCGTACCACGTCATGAGCTCCTCCTCCACAAACTTCTCACGCTGCGCTGCCAGCAGCTCCTCGAACTTGGACGTTTCGTCGGAGATGATGCGCTTCTCCTGGAACTGGGAGAGCACGAGATCGTAGTTGTTGACGAGGAACACGCACTTGTCCTTGCTGCTCTTGTGCTGGTCGGCGAGTCGCACGAGCAGCGAGAGGATCTCATCGCGCAGCAGCGCCAAGTTGTTGAGCACCATGTCACCGGCGCCGTTCTCGTGCATCTGAGCACTGGAGATCGTCGTCGACGCGTCCTCCGAGTCTTTGGCTGCTGAGGGCTGCGTGTACAGACTCAGACTGAGGACCGAGGCGGCAAACTCTGCGTAGCGTCGGATCACGTAGTGAGGGTGCAGGTCGATGGCACCGAGTTTCTTGATCTTGGCGTTCTTCACGCTGGCCAGATTCAGATCGAACACAGCCTTGAACCGTGGCCACAACAGCATCGTCACGCGGTCAAAATACGAGTCCAGACATGGGATGCGGCGCTTCTCCATCACTAGTCGCTGCGAGTGCGTGAGACGGATCATGAGCAGCAGACCGACCGCATCGTAGCACGTGAATAGATAGTTTTCCAGGTTCTCAAGACACAGCGACAGCGTCTTGGCAAACACGCGCAGGAACAGGTCGCGAGACCGCAGCACGTTTTCCTCTCGGCCCGCTCGGAAAAAGTCGATGATGAACAAGTACTCGGACGTGGCCGAGTTCATGAGATGCTGCTGCACGTTGCGGAACACGGCCTCGTACGGCAGCTTGTGGTTCTCCTGGGTCGCCACGTGGAGGATCAGCGGCGGCGCGGCAGCGTTTTCGAGCAGCTTTTCACGATCTCCCATCGCAAACGTGTCATTGCGCTTGCTTAGGTTGACTTTTGTGCTGAAAATGCCCTTCAAAGACTGCTCTTCGATGGCGATGAGGTCCGTGCGCGTCGCGACCTCCTCGTGGAACCGCATGAGTCCGGCGTGGTAGCTCTTGAACACAGTCGTGAGCGTCTTGCTCATGGTCTCGGCGTAGATCTCGCGCAGTTCGTCTTCCACTTCGGGGGCGTTGTCTGCTAGGAATGTGACCAGATACTTCATGGGCGACAGCGTGTTCTGCTGCACCATTTGCACGTTGGTCTTGGGCTTCTTGATGTCGTTCATCTTGGCCCACAGGAACTCACGCACGCGCGTCACGGCGCGGCTCTTGAGCTTGTGGAGCTGTGCTTCCACTTCCTTGAACGCCGCCGTTTGGATAGGCACGAGGTCAAACGACGAGCCGCTCGGATCCGGCTCCCTCAGCGCCGCGTACTTGAGCTTGCCATTGAGCGCCACGAGCGCGTGGAGATACGCGTCCGTGACGTCGCCCTCGTCAATGGCCTTGACGAGCGACGGCGCCAGCACGATGTTGTCCAGGTACAGCTTGAGCTGGTTCTCCGTCTCCTTGCGGTTCTTGAGCTTGACGTTCATACCGATGGACTCGTCCTGGAGATGGCGGATCTCGTCGCTGATGCCGCCGATGTCGGCCTGGAAGCCCAGCAGCATCTCCTGCATCTTGGACAGGATGTTGTCGCACTCCTGCACCTGGTCGTGGAGCTCCACGATGTCGGCGCTCTTCATCACGTACTGCGACACCGAGTCTATCTCGGCGGCGCGCAGCTCCGCGTCGATCTGTGCGGCGTACTGGCGCAGGTCCACGCCCTGCTGCAGCGCCTCCTTGATCACGCCGTCCTGCTGGAACAGCTCCAGGTAGTCGTCCAGCTCATCGAAGTCGATCTCCTCCAGGTTCACGCCCGCGGGCGCCGCCGCCATCTTCCAAATCGTCCGTAGCTCTTTGATCTTCTGGGCTTCGGTTTTTGGGAGGGTAGACACCTTCGCGCGACCTTCGCGCAACATCCTTCCTAACCTGCCTCTTCAACCATTTCGTACTTTTGACGAGTGTCTACTGTACGTTCCCCATATCTTCCCCCTTGGGCACGGAAAGCTCCCAAAGCACAAAGGAGGAAGAATCCGACCGAAGAAGCCGACAAATATGAGCGCGCCTGTGTTGAAGCTGGACTTTATGCGCGCCGGCAGCAAGGGCAACACGCTGTCGTACGGCGGCGCCATGAGCGACATGCATCTGCCGTTCTCCGCGGCGGCCGACCGCATCGACGCGCCGACCGACACGGCCGTTCACGATGCCGGCTTCGCCGCGGGCTTCATGCTGCCCAACGTCGCCGACCCGGCCGAATACGTGCGCGACAACTTCAAGGTCAAGTACCACGAGGACAACACGCAGACGCTCCAGTTCGACAAGGGCACGACCACGCTGGCGTTCATCTACCAGGGCGGCATCATCGTGGCCGTCGACTCGCGCTCGACCATGGGTCCGTTTGTGTCCTCGGGACAGGTCAAGAAGGTGAACCCGATCAACGAGTACATCCTCGCGACGCTCGCCGGTGGCGCCGCTGACTGCCAGTTCTGGCAGCGAAACCTCGCCGTGCAGTGCCGCATGTACGAGCTGCGCAACCGCCACCGCATCTCGGTGCGCGCGGCCACCAAGCTCATCTCGAACACGTGCAACTACTACAAGCGCTACGGTATGTCGATCGGTATGATGATGATGGGCTACGACAACGGACAGCCGACGCTGTACTACGTCGACGACGAAGGCTCGCGCATCCGCGCAAGCGACAAGATCCCCAAGTTCTCGGTCGGCTCGGGCTCCACGTACGCGTACGGTATCCTGGACAACAACTGGAAGTGGGACCTCACGGACGAGGAGGCCGTCAAGCTCGGCAAGGACGCCATCTACCACGCCACGCACCGCGACGCCTACTCTGGTGGTATCTGCAACGTGTACCTGTTCAAGGAGGATGGCTTCAAGCACATGGTGCACCAGGATGTGGACGAGATGCACGACCACGCACGCCAGTACTAAGCAAGTGCTACACCTCCAAGGCCATGGCACGCATGCTAGCGTCCTCTGCAGCCTCGCAAGCCTCGCCGTCGAAGAGACACACGTAGCTATTCACACAAAACAGCAGTAAAAACACTACAACCCCTTACGAGTGCGTTTGAAGTTTGCTTGTCCTTTTCTTCTGCTCATGTTACCAGCGAAGATCCACCATGAGCATGCCAACGTGGCCGCGCCGGTCGGCCACGGGCGCAAACTGGTAGCCTTCGGACGTGAGAAACTGCTCGACGGCAGGCAGGAGACGCGCGTTGCCCGTCGGGCCCTTCGAGTGGTGGCCTGAGCCCGTCACAAGCGAGACAGAATCCAGGCCGTCGTCGACGAGCATAGGCAGCATGTGCGAGAGGAACTCGACAGCCTCGGCAACGTGGAGCCCGTGGAGATCCATGAGCCGGTCGTGGTACAGTTGACTCTTCGGGTTGCGCGCCTCGAAGATCTGCGTGGCGGCGTCGTAGTGGCATTTCTTCATCTTCACATTGTACTCGTGGCCCTGCGTCGACAGCGAGCGTGCCAGCGAACGGTTGCCACTGCACATCAAAAGATCCATGAGTCAGTCCGGCCGTCGAAGCTGCTCATGCTTGAGCGTATACGACTGAATAAAGAGCAGGCCGACCCACCTCTGATACGCGCGAGTCGCCTGCATGAAGCATCGGTTGCGGGCACACGCCAACTCGTAGGCCTCTTCACGTAGCTGCTTGTACTGGGCCGTGACCTCAGCACCCGTCGTGAGCCACCGACTGCCACTCACCGCCTCCGCGGTCTTGTGGTACAGCGGCCGCGACGTCGTTCGGCGCGAAGGCGCGTAGTTTCCAGTATAGCCAGCGTAGCTGTCTCCAAACATCGGCGATGAAGACAAAGACGAAGAGGATGACGGCGTGGCCTGCAGCGACACGGCACGAGCAAAGTTGAGCGTGAGGCTATCCGAGGCTTCATTCGCCTTGCTCGTGGTCGGGCTGCCCCAGCTGCTGGTCGTGGTGGCACTGCTGCTGCTGCTTCGCGTGAGATTCTTGCCGCTTCCAGAGGATGTGGCGGCTCCAAGCGACGGAAACATCTCCTCAGCCTCAAAGTTGAGCGTCACGCCCTCGTCCCCTTCGTCTTCGCTGTCGTAGTCACGCATCTGGGCACGAGCGTGATCCAGCGAGTAGAACTCGGCAAAGTCATGGGCGAACACGCAGTTGTCGTCCTGCATGCACATGCCTCGCAGCCAGAAGCGGCACGTGATCACGTGCGTGTCGTGCACAAACTGGAGCCACAAGCCAAGAAATTGAGTCCTTCGGTCCACAGCTACACGGCTGCCATGCCACTCACCATGCAGTCGGCGCGGCGGCAGTCGCCGGCCAAGTAGTGGCGGCAGACCTGCGTGATACCAGTCGACTCCTTCTCCAGCGTCGCCTTGAGCACCGCGTGGGCCGTGTCCACGTCCAGCTCCACGAGCTTGAGCAGGTCGCAGAGCCGCGTCGGGTCGATGTCCGGGAACTTGAGCTGCAGGTGTCCGACCAGCTACAACACCCACAGACTTACATGAGCCACAGAGCAGATCCAAACGCCATTGCTGAAAGGGGGTTCGTACGTCAAACGCGACGGACCAGAAGAACGTGTCTTCGTCCTGCATCACATCAACCGCCGCTTCCGCCTCCACTCCGTTGTCCACCTCCGCACCGCCTTCTTCCGTCGATGCGCCGCTGCTCAACGGCCCCGAAGCGCCTTCAAAATGCTGTGTATCCACATACAAATACACGCAGCGTCAGCATCCAGTCGAGTCGCACAGCCACCAAACCCAATCCGCCCAGACGCACCGGCACGAACAGCGGCGCCGAGGCCTTGAGCTCGGCCTCGGACAGCGCCGCGTCGTCGTCGTCGAAGCTGTCGCTGACCACGCGGTGCACCGTCTTGATGGCCAGCACGTCGTCCTCATCCTCCACTTGGCGCTGCTCTGCCGGCACGAGCGACGGGTTTCGGTGGAACTTGACCAGCTCCTCCACGAACTCCAGCGCGCGCTCCTGCACAGCCATTCCCATTCATCAGACGCGTGCTTCTGTCACTAGAAACCTGCTAATATCCATGGAAATACCTCGTCTTCGGGCGACAGCCAGCCCATGAGCACCTGGTGCACGCTGAACTTGAGCTCCTCGTCGGCGTCGCCGTGGCTCTGCGCGCCGTCGCCCAGCATGCCGATCACGTACGGCGCGAACACGCCGTCCACGCCCATGTCCTCCAGGCGCTGCGTGGCCCACGCCTCCAGCGTCGGCGGCGGTGGCGCCATGGCGTCGTGTCGGTAAATGTAGCTGCTTGGCCGCGTCATGCAGCCAGTCTCTTCCCTTTCCCCGTGTTCCCCAGCGAGGTGATACAGTGCGGGCGTAAATTACGGCTTGGAAGCGCATAAATTTCAGCTGGCGAGGGAGATGCGCTGCAAAATACCAGGGAGTTAAACGGCATAAAACCACGATTACGAGGCTAAAAGCACGCTAATTGTGGACCCAGAGCAGGTGGGTACCAAAAGTCAAGTCGGAGGGAATCTGAGTCCGGGACCATCTCGATGATCTGATCGACTCAGACTCAGATAGAAGGCTCTTGGATCTTCAGCCAAACGACGCCAAGCACCCCAACATCCTTCACGACGACCATGGGAGCGACGAAGGAGGTGATCACGGCAGGCCAGGAGGGCAAGAGACCGAAGCGAGGCGACACAGTGACTGTCCACTGCACGGGCTACGGCAAGAATCGCATTGAAACTGAGAAGTTCTGGAGGTGAGTGGTGCACGGCCCATCGGTTTGAGAACGCACGTGAGACTGACTATCGAGGGCTTGTTGTGCGGACGCAGCACCAAGGACAAGGGACAGAAGCCATTTGCGTTCAAGATCGGATTGGGCCAAGTGATTAAGGGCTGGGACGAGCAGGTGCTTCTCATGAACCTGGGCGAGACGGCTCGTATCAGGTGCTCGCCCGACTACGCCTACGGCGAGGGTGGCTTTCCAGCGTGGGGATATCCTCTTTTCCGTGCTTTTGGCTGTTGAGTTGTGTGGCTGTTGATCTTCAAGAGCTGCTGGTGTCCTTAACTCTTGGTCTTGTTTTGATGCGTGCACGATTCTGCCCGACTCGACGTTGATCTTCGAGATCACGCTGCTCAAGTACGAGTGAACGTGCCCACGAAGAGGACAAGACACCACGTTGATACACTCTACATGAGACTTCAAACGACACTCCATTCAATGCAATAAATCTTCGTTGCTGATCGTGTGATCTGTGCATGAAGTTGAGAAGCGGAAATACAAAACGGAGAAGGTGTCCCCACGCGGCTAGAGGACTCGCCCTGGACCGAGATCGCCTGGAGAGCTCGCTGGCAGTCTCACCACCACACAGGAGTTTACCAGAAGCGGCAGCGGGGCCAGTACCACGATCCTGCCTCACAACGGTGCTGCCAGCGGCAGCGAGGCCAGCGCCACGAGCCCGGGTAGCATCCCCAGCCACCTCCTTGACGACACTGCGGCCAGTTCCAAGCTCCTGGGAAGCAACCCCAGCGAGCGAACTGTTCCGGAGTCTCAGGTGTAGCCATCTCCTCTGGATAGTCTTCCATGTTAAGCGGAGGTTGCTGCATCGCAGACTCTTGCGGAGGTGAGTTTGGTGGCGCCTGTGGGACGCTTTCTGGCGAAGGTTTGGTTTCTTCGAGTGCTCGCAAATGAGGAGCTGGAGCAACAGCATCGTCAGACAAATGAGACCACGACACAAGCTTGAAGAGAGACCAAGCTCACCTTCAATCTCGGCAGCCACGAAGCCATTTCCGCCCTGCAGCGCCACCGCGAGCACGACCGCAGCAACGATCACCACGTTGACCTTCATGCCTCTTCACTTAGCTCGAATCCGGGGTAGTTTGACTGGTGAGTGGCTTGCTGGAACTTGGCGAATGAAGAAGCAGCGATCCCCAGGATGGTTGATCACAATATGGCGGTTGACTTTATAATCTTCATGCGAGGGTGCATTCAACGCTGGTCTAGCGTCTCGCTTTGGATATGGCGGTTGTGAGTCGTGTGTGTGTTGACTCCTGGTCCCATGCTTGGCGAGAGTGGACTTTTCAATGAAATGGCGAAATGCCATGTCGCTCTTGCGATATCTTGCTGGCAACCGCGTCCCGCTCATGCCTGGCGTGCCATTTAACTCGTCCCAAGGATAGTGGTTCCCAACAGCGACACCGTTTCCGCGATCATCTAAAATATCCAGCCGACGGTTGCGTTGTACCAACTGCATTCACTTGAACAGGCGCCTCACACGCAAGGGGCCATCCCGTGCGCTAAGCAATCCGAGACTCATGGTGTCATCGACAACTGTCGGATCCACCACGGCGGTGAGCGCTCTCTCGGACCAGGTGAAGAAGTACCGAACACGAGTCGTCGGTAGTCACCACCATGGTGAGGGACCAGAGCTTTCACGGCCAGCGTCTTCTGCGATCCCATCGCTCGTGATCATGTGCCTGAAGGTGATCTCGGACCGCTTCAAGCTCGATCCGCGGATCCAAACTGTGCCCCGCCAGTTCCTGCCGGATGTCCTCGCACGGCTTCCGCTGGATTTGGATGTGTGCATCTCGGCGCCCAGCATCACGGATGAGAACTACTGGAAACGATGCTGTATGAGCAAGAGCGCGTGGAAGAACTTGCTGATCAACGAGCACGGGCTCACATGGAAGCAGCTCTTCCTTGAGAAGCACCTCCAGGACACGTTGGAAGGCTTCGACTCTGGCGCAGACGACGTTGACCACATGATCGACATCGTGAAAGCCTGTCAGGAGCACATCTTCACGCTCGAGATTGATCAACTGCTGTCGCACTTGGACTTGAACGAGGTCTGCGCACACTTGAAGAACCTCACGCGACTGCGACTCACATACGGCGTCAAGCAGATCGGCATGAAGTACGAGCGAATGCTGTTTGGGATGAAAATCTCGGACGCGACGAATCTTTCGCACGTAGCGAAGAACACCAAGACGCTGACTTCACTGTGGTTGCCGAGCAACTTGCTGGACGACGACTTGCTGCGCATGGTGATGACGGGACTTGTGAAGAACAACACGATCACATCGCTTGATCTGTCGCACAACAAGATCACGAATCATGGTGCACGCCTGCTTGCAAAGCTGTTGGGACCGGACAGCGTCATCACAAGCCTCAACTTGTGTGACAACCAGATCCACGCCGAGGGCGGCCGCTACCTCAGTCGTGGGCTGAAGTACAACACCAGTCTTGTCGAACTCAACTTGCGCTTGAACCGATTGACGGATGAAGGTGGACGTATGCTGCTCGAAGGATTGAACGAACACCGCTCGCTCACAACACTCAACTTGAGCAACAACAGCCTCGGGAAGGAGACAGCGGACGCGTTAGCAGAGATCATCTCCGACCCGCACTGCGCGTTGCGTTCGATCGACTTGAGCGGCAACGCGATGACCGAAGCCGACGGAGAGACGCTACTCCAGGGGCTCCAGCAGAACACAGTTGTTGTGGCAATGGATCTACGTCTGAACGACATGCCAGCGGATGCCGAGTGCCTCGTACGCATCGTGCAGAAGCTTCGCAGCAACGAAGTCGAGCCCAAGACCACCGCGTAGCTGAGCCTTCGAGACACCTAACGACTCTCTTGACGGGAGGCGGCGAGCACGCCGTGGTCTAATGACAAATACACAATCTGTGCGTCGACTTCACTCGCCAGTAGGAACTGCTTCTTGACCATTTTGGCGACGCGGCAGTGAGACACGATGTCGACTGTCGTGAAGGAGGCTGCGTAGCCTTTCACGACCACCATGGCGAACGAGTGGCACGTGCGAGGGTCGGCTACAACGCAGTAGACAGCCACAGACAGGATGTGAGTCGATTCCATCCCCTCAGCGCCGTTGAGGTGACGGGAAATACCTTCATAGACCAAGAAGTCGACGCCGAACTTGGAGCCAAACGCCACGAAATGGCCACGTTGCCACAGCTCTGAGAACACTCGCGCACGAAGAGCAGCTAGACTGCCTGTATATACATACACATGAGAGCAGAGGTCAGTTGAATGAATCCATTAGATTCCTATCCACCGAATCAAGAGCTCGTACCGATCGCGAGGAGCTCCTGCCCATCGGGATGTGTTCCACGTGACGCCGTCGCTCGCAGAGCAGCGCTAATCATATCCACAAGTGCCTGGTCCTCCATCTCCAGCCCCAGGAAGCCGTGGGAGACGCCCACAGCGACCTCTTCCATCGCCAAACGTAGCACGGGCTCGTCCAATGCGTCGCTTTCGCCGACATCCACGCCAGCTAGACGGCCGTGTTTACGTAGCCAAGCGATCGCTTCCACGCCCACCACATACGCAGTTACATTTTCAATGGACATGCCGGTTTTCACTGTGTCTGCATCGCTGTATTCCACGACAACTCGCGCCGCGATCGGCGTCCTCTTCACCTCCATTTCCATTTTCGTGAGCGGCAACTTTCCCTGTTTGACAAGTGTCCCTCGTATCATCTCCCATAACGAGGGAAACGGAACTTCAGCTATCCCGTATTTAGGTCTTTAAATCCGGGACTTGAAGCTGCGTGAGGGACTTGAAGCTGAGCACGGCACATCATCGTTCCCCATGATACGTAAGCCAAATTCTGTTCCTTGTTTCAGGGAGCTGCCAAAGCGAAGAGCTCCTCATCTCGACGCCGGAACCCAAGGCGCCGCACCGCATCCACGGCGCATTTAACGAAGAGCGCAGCGACAAGAAGAGACCTCCATCCCTCCTGCCATCATGACGCACGGCCCTGGAAACCACCACCATAAGAAGGCCACGGAGCCGCACGTCGAGATTGTCGACGAGGTCGTCGTGGCGACGCCCGAGCCGGAGAAAGAAGCCCCTGCGACGCCCGCGCCGGCTGCCGTGCCTGTGCCCGTGCTGGCCGCCAACGCCGGCGTGCTGGCGCGCTATGAGCACTGGGTGCTCACGCACACGAGCGTCGCGCGCAACATCGAGACGGCGCTGTACATCGCGCCGCAGCTCGTGCCCAAGAAGTACAGCGACCCGGAGGTCGCGACCCAGTGCGGCTACTCGATGGTCGGACTGCTGGGCCTGTACCACGACTACATCCTGTACAAGGCCGCCCACGCCGACCCGATGAGCAAGAGCGACAGGTGCGTCAACTCGCACGGCTTTCGGATGATGGATATGGCACTAACCCGTCCTCATGTGCATGTTGCAGCCTCACGCGTTTGGTGCGCGTGCCGCTTTCGCTGGTGTCGCATGTGCAAGTGCTGGCCGAAGTCACGGCGCGCAAGTTCGGCGGCGAAGTCTCGCGCTGGCGCCTGGTAGGTTGTCTTGCGCTGGAGGAGAACGCCTGCGAATGCGGGAACTGATACCTCTGTCCTCTGTAGATCGTGTGGGTGGAGCTGTTCAAGAGCTTGTGCAAGGTGCTGCTGCTGCTCCTGCAGCGCCGTAACAGCCTGCTCATTGGTGCTGGCAAGGTACGATTGGATCACGATTTAGGTACCCCTACACAAAGTGAGCTAAGCGTTTTGTGTCGGCTTGGTGTTCGTCCCCCGTAGTACAAGAGCATCCACCCTCCAGGCACGAAGAAGTCGCCGTTCGCGCGATTCTCCAAGTCGAGCCAGAAGCCTGGTGCTCGCACCGGCAAGGTGTTCGGCGCCAAGAAGGCTGACGACGAGACCACGGAGGCTGCCGAGGAAACCAAGCCAGCAGGCCCAACCGCTATCACGTTCGACGTGAGTTCCCCGGCTGAGCTGCGCCCCTGATTGGCTACGTGAACTTACAATGCGCGCATTTGACAGGACCCAACGTACGCGTCTGAGGAAGTGCGTCGTGGACAGTCGCTGTTCAACGGAGAGCTGCTCCACATCTTCCGACCGCTCGCCTACGCGGTGTTGCGCCAGCGCAAGGGTGAAGACTCGTGGCTTCCAGCCGTTGTCTCGCTGGTCATGGAGGCCTCTGGGTACGTGGATACGCGTCATCTCGCCATTGATGTGCTGGCGTTTCCTCACTTGGACTCTCCCACTGCTACAGCCTCGTTCTCTCGACCTCGTCTTTCCAGGACAAGGGCCTCACGACGTCCGCCAAGTCCATTCAGGACAAGAAGGCCCAGACCGAGCTCTCGTCGCGAAAGGTATGGAATCGAATTCGCTCATTCATAGGAGATATGGATGCTGATAGTGACCCCTGGGCTCTCTCCTTAGATGGCGATGCTGTTGTACCTGCTGCGCGACCCAGTGTACGCCAAGGTCACCAAGCCTAGCCTCAACCAGGTGTGCGGTGTCACCGACTACGTGCCCGTCTTCGGCAAGTTCTTCCGCCTCGTGTCCGTCGGTATCTTCGACTACTACCACAAGTTCCACTTCTACACGTCGGCGTCGTAGACCACTTCGCTGGTCGCTGCAGCCTGCGGCTTTCGTTCTCGCAAGAAGTCGTCGGAACTAGAGATTCAGCCGTGCGTCACTATCAACTAGCTGCCTCTAAAGATCATGTATTGCCATTGTCAATAGCAACTGTGTCTCCAACTTCAATCGGCGTTTGTTCTCGGGCCGACTTGCCTGGCGTTGTCGCTGCCGATGGATCTAGTTGGGTGTAGAATAGCATGTATGCCGTGCTCTGGGTCTCATGGCGCACCGACTCTTCATCCAGTGTCGTCACGTAGTCGTCATCAAACTTGACCCATTGACTGCTCGCTCCAGGTGACTCGCGAGAGTAGGCGATGTAGTGGCCGGCGTCCAACGCACTGCCAATGTGGGAACAGATAGCCTGCAGCTCGTACTGCACCGGCAGAGCAACGTCACGCATGAACATGTTGTCCGTGAGGTCCAAAGGTTTGCTGATCGGAAACTGGAGATTGGTGGCGATCTTCTCAGCGCTGGTTTGCCAGCTTGTCTGCTTGAACCGTTGGAGCTGGACGACGAGCGTTTGAGGCGCACGCTGCAGTAGAACCTGCGTGCGCCGGCTCGTCTTGTCTTTGCAGTGGCCGTCGCAGAAAACCTGGTTGTCTGCCACGAGATCTTCGAGTCGACGATGATTCTCCAAGCATTCTTCGATCGTCTGCGTCGACTTGGACGCATCAATACTCAGCGAAAGCACCCTGCAGAGTCACAACCAAGTGATCAGTGATGGGCCCAATCAACAGTTCAGTAATGCTGCCTCACTCACCGAAACTCCTGGTGAAGACACGTCAAATTGGCGCAGCTGCAGCACTGTGAGCCTCGAACGGTCTGCCCGGTGAACATTTGAGTGATGAAGGACGTGTTCCGCGTCAAGTACCGATGCCATCGCACGTCACTCAAGAAGCCTGAACCACAAAGACAGGGAGTTAGATCCCCAAACCAATCCAACGCGTTCGCCATATACCCAGGAGATACTCACAAACGGTTCGGTTGTACGTGTCAGGCTCGGTGACGACGCACTTCTTCAGACTCTGAGAACACTCTTCCTCCAGCTCCACCAACCGACTGAACTCGTGTAACTGCGCCGATTTCGTCGCTGATGATGGCGATGTGCCATTGGGAATTGACGGCTCGTCTGGTGTCCGCCGTAACAACTCATGCAGTGAATCCAACAGGAACAGCAGCAACTCCTCGGCATCTTGCTGCTCTTGTCTCCTCACTTCGGCTGCCACGAGATCCGAGCACTTGCTCGCAGCCTTCAGAAAGCTCCGCAGTCGTTTGGTCGTCACAGCTGCGCTGTAGTCCCCGGGATTCGTGGCCATCGGCCGCTTGCGCTTCTTTCTCGGTGCATGAGGCTTCACGAGCGACTGGTTGTCCTGGTCTTCAGGCACATGCGCGTGGTGGTGCCCATTCGTGTGCTCGCTTCCAACAGCAGTAGCCCCACCCTCGACATTAAGAGTTCCATCTTGATTCTGCTCACGTGGAGACTCCTGTTGCTGTGGCTCTTCTGGGATCAGCCCCTTGAGCAGATCTAGCAGCGTCAGCGCCAGTTGCACTTGCATCTGACGCTTCTGCGCCAGCTTCTCGGCCTCGCGCGAGACCGCACTTTCGCTCTTCCTGGCTTCATCTTGGTCCAGCACTCGCTGCACTTCCTCGTCCAGACACTCCACGAAGCCCGGAATCGCCAGCAGACACTGCACCACGGCGTTCACGAAGCACGTGTTGCCCGTGTTCCTGAGTCCGCGTCGATCACTGGGCGACGCCCTTGACTCCTCCGCCTGGAAGAACTCCACCGCGTCCTCGTCTTCACTCGCCCCACCCACTGCGTTATTGGCTCCGTCCGTCTCAATCATCCGCAGCCAGCGTCGTTTGCTGCTCTTGGCCGAGGCACTCGCACCGGAATCCAGCATCAGCAGACGCCGGGGAAACATCGAGAGGCTCAGCAGGAAGCCGAGAAGGCGGTGCAGCGCGCGCTTCCACGCAGACGGCAGCCACGACCGCACGTACGCGGACGTCGTGGCCACGCGCTTCATCCGCAGCGCGTCTCGCGTCGGTCTCCGTCCTCTTGGTGTTGACGTTGGAATATGGGGTTACGACATCGGGATATACAAAGCGTAACCTGGCGAAACCAACGACATATTCGCTTTCGGAGGTGTTGAAGTGATGGTTTGAGAAAAATCAAGATACAGAATGCATTGTCACAGGATTATCCGCAAATGATCAGGCCCGCCGTTTGATTGGCTGAAAAGGTGCAAGCCACGGCATCGCCTTGTTGCCCCACGTCCATCATAGCGGCAGCATGTCGATGTTGCCGACACCAATGCGAGCGAGGCGCTTAGCGCCATCTAGCGGCGCGTTCTCTCTGCGTCTTCTGCACTCTACAACCTCCGCATATTACCATGGACGTCGCGTCATGCAGGCGGCGTCGGGGGTGCTTTCTACGCGCCAGTTCAGCGTGCGCACAGCACCAAAGTGAGCCCGAGATCGAGTGGAGAGCGACTGTCGTCTTGTGTTGTCATCAAGACTCACGCTCGTTCTTCTGCGCATTCAGGCAGACCAAGCCGCTAGACACGAAGCGCATCCTCGAGACGCCGCTCGTGGAGAATGCCGATAGCCAGCTCATGCGGTGGGTTGGCCGCGGCAGTGCGATGCAGATGTACTGCTCTGTCATCTTCGCGGGAAAGCTGATCTACGAAGCCGACGCCGGCGCAAACATGTACGAGGTACGTACGCCACCAATATTTGAACTGGTTTCTGGGCGACGCAGATCCTCATCGCTGTGTTCTTGTTCATGTTTCTTGATCAGGTGTGGGCTGCGAGCGGAGCCATCGCGAGTGCATCAGCGTGCGTGTTCTTCGGCGCGAAGCTTCTGTGCGACAAGATCGTCACCGACATCGCCGCATGCAGAAATTTTGGCGAGAAAGGTGCGTGGCATGGGAATTTCTCGCCGGCTTTGCAAGGTTTCGAATCTGGCGCTGACGGTGTTGGTGCGTTACCTTCTTGTAGACGAGTTCGTCCGATTGACTATCCAAGGCGCTCTTGCCAAGTACGCGCTGTATGTATCGCTCGAAGGTTCGTGAATCATTCATGTGCATGAGCTGCAGATTGAGGCGTGCAGTACAGATCGTGAGCTGAAAATTTGATGGTCCAACGACTCGCAGACGTTCAACTGCTGGAGCATCAGGCGCCAGACAAGTACAAGTTCAAAGTTGGCGAGCGTAGCTTCTCACTCGACGTGTCGACCGGCGCATGTACCAACCGGAAGGCGCTGGAGAGTCTTCTCCAAGGAAAGCCCCTCGTGACGCGCAAGATGAAGCAGCCGAAGAGGCGCTAAGTTGGTTGCAAGATCCATGATACCATGATAGAAGCCAAACGTTGCCCTTCCGCTCCATGCGAGAAACAGGAGAACACTGGCAATTTTTGGGCACTTGCACCTGAGCGATCGCTGATGCTTCGTCCACATCGCATAGTACAGTAATAGAGACCATGGTATTAGTTGAAAATCCACCCAGAGCAGCAAGAGTCGCTGTATCTAGACGTGGAGGATGTCGGTGGTAGGAACACAACCTAGATCCGCATCCATTAGGCTTTCCCGCAGTGCATTTGCATGGGCTTCGGTGCGACGCCTCACTCTCTCGTCCATGGCGCTGTACCGAATATCCCCGCATTTTTCAAAATGATCACCATGTCCGGTTCATCAAAATGTCCCGTGCGACTTTTCGGCTTGGATATCAGCCGGCTGGGCCTGGGTTTTGGAAATATTCGACTGAAGATCGTCGCTCTTATGAATTTTCCAAAAACCTAGAACTCCGGTTTACGGTTCGTGAGAAAAGAACAAGAAAAACCGGATCTTGAGAAAATTGTCTTTTCGGGAAGGATACGTGGCGGGTTGGCCGGAGTGTAAAATTCAGGATTCGATGTGTCAAACGGTGAGCCGCCCAAGCAGCCTGTGTTGAACACGGGACACTGGGCTCTTGCAACGACTGCAACTGCTGCAAGAGCAGTGTTTCTCCCGTATGAATGTGTACACCACCCTGGTCGAAACGTACCCGCCACCAATATTTGACGAGGTCTAAATCCCATATTTAGACTTTCGTTACGGTGGCGTGAGGCAAACTTCGCCTGGAAAGTTCCTGGGTCTTATTTTGGTGAGAGAGTCTGCAAGTTTCCGTCGGTCGTAAGTCGCTTCCAGCACCTTCGCGTGGCTCTGTTCAGCCTGCATGAATGGTTCTGGCCGGAGCAACTCAGCGGCACCCGGAAATGTTCTGAATCCATTTTCGTTGATTCCGGGTTCCAGGTTTAGGCATTTTCGAACTCTTGCAACGGGCTAGGTCTTTCGTGATCAAAATTTTCGCGGCCAACAGAATTCGGTCCCAGCTGGCAGCAGTGTGCAAAAATCCAAGCCAGAAAAGCCGCTGAGCATTTTGCTGTAGCCAATCAGCGTGCGTGATTCCCCTGTGCGGCTTCGCTTCTGCCCACCTTCGACGAACCAACACTCGCAAATATTGGCCAGGGGGTAGAGTGCTGGCTCGCGTATTTTTCGTTGCGATCGCCAACAAAGCTGCCGACATATTCCAACAAAACACCGCCGATCATGATGATGCGTATGGTCGGACTCCATGCCGGCAATGCACCCACAATCCGATCTGCATCGAGCTCCACAGCATCCGCCAAAGCCCACACGAGCACATCGCCGTCGACGCTTCCGCGGCCGTACCCACTGCTCACTCCGCGATCCTCCCCGACGCATCACCATCCCCACAGCCACAGCGCCATCTCGCCGACCACCGCCAACTCCCACCACTCCATGATGTCCGCTGCCACCGCCAGTGTACTCAACATGCACCCCGCTGCCCTGCCGACGCCGTCGCGCAAGCGCAAGATCATCGTGGACCCACCGACCGCCGCCGCCGGCCACAAGCGCCACCGCACATACACCGAGCTCGAGTACGAAGAGATGCTCGAGGAAGCCACGCTGCTGCGCGAAGAGCTTGAGCTGCTCATCGCCGTGAGCACCGACCTGTGCCGCGATCTGTCCATTGATCCAACGCAAGTGAGCGTGTTCTCCACACACCTCAAGGAGATCGAAGAGAAGATGGCTTCCACACAGGACCTCACCGAACGACAAGTTCGTGAGATGTGCCAGCAGATGATCCGCATGATGCAGTACCTATGTCAGCGCCACTACGACCACTTCGCCATGGTGGACATGCAGGACCACCTGCGAGAGTGCCGCGACCGCTTCATGCGCTTCATCTGCCAGTACGCCGCCATGATCGGTCTCTACCGATGAGCTCCACATCCACAGCGCGCCCTTCAACCCTCACACATAGACACATACCAACCACCACACTAGAGCAACCATTGTAAAACAGACCAAATGCAACAACAACCAGTACCATAACCATCTTCACCAACGTCTTGTGTGTCTCTATTTATCGGTTTGTTGGGTAGGACATTCGGATCATACGCTGCCGCCGTCACGCGCGTAGTTGGCGTGGACTTCCTCCAGCACATCGCGGCACGGCACGCGTGCGCGCAGCTTGATGCACATCAAGAAGGCACCGGCCAGCTTACGGTGGAGCGAGTACGCCTCCTGGGGTGGCGCCGTGAGTCGGCTAGACATGAACGTCTCAGTGTACTGCGCCAAGCGCTTCGTGAGCTGACTCTCGTAGAAGTCGAACGGCTCGTGCGAGCGGAACGGCTCACCCACGACCATACCCGCCGCGGTGTGGGCACGCAGCATCGCTGGCGACTCGTCGCCTGTGAGGAACTTCATCTTGACAGAGCAGTCCAGCATCGTCTTCTCGTCCGAGTTGGCGGCCGCCCACACGATCTTGAAGTACTCGTCGACAAAGTCTTTATCGTACTCACGAGCGGCACCGAAGTCCACGAGTCCGACCTTGTCCGTCACCGAGTTGTACATGAAGTTGCTCCAGTTCGGGTCCGTCTGCATGAATCGCCACTCAAACAGCTCACGGACAGTGAGCTCCAAGATGCGCCGACCGATGCTGTCACGGACTTCCTGCGACAGGTTGACACACTTATCCACGGCCACACCCGAGATGAGCTCGGTGGCGAGGATTCGCGACGTGCTGACTTCACGGTGGACGCGAGGCACGATGAAGCGGTCGTCCATGCCCTTGTCGTGGATCAACTTGCGGAAGCGCTCCTGGTTGTCGGCTTCAGCGGAGTAGTTGCATTCTGCCGTGAGCTCTTCCTGGCCCACGCGAATGATCTCGTCGATGTACAGACCCTTCGGGAGGATGTTGGTGTATGTAACGAGGCGCTTCAAGTTGCTCAAGTCGCTCTCAATGCTCTCCGCGACGCCTGGGTACTGGATCTTAATCGCGACGCGCTCACCCGAAATCAGTGTGGCTCTGTGAACCTGACCGATGGACGCGGCAGCGATCGGAACATCGTCGAATTCCTGGAACTTGCCACGCCAGTCGTCTCCGAGCTCGAGCGCAAGCTGAGCGTGGAGCTGCGCCTTTGGCATCACGTGCGCGCTATCATGGAGATACAAGTGTCAGATACCTACACCTCACGCCTACAGACAAAGAGGCAAACGACCACTTACTTTTGACGGACGCGATCCAGCGCGATGGCGAGCTTCGATGGGATCAGGTTCTCGTCCTGGATACTCAGCATTTGGCCGAGCTTGAGGGCAGCACCGCGCATCGTACACAGCGCATCGACAAGGCGCTCGGCGTTTGAGTCGGAAATGAGTGCCTGGCGAGTGCCACCCTTGCCGCCTGTGCGAACGATCTCAGTCGCCGTACCAACCGCAAGCTTGGCAGCCAGACTACCGAAGCCGAGGATACGCGAAAGCGGAGACGAAGGCACGTGCTTTTCAGTCCACGCAGGGTGAGCGAGGTGCGCGTCGTTCGTGAATGCCGCAGGGTTGAAGGAGGTGTGTGCTTCAGAGATCGGAGTCACGACTGGCTTGATCGGTTCTTCCTGCTTCACTTGCACCTTCTCTTCCGTTGCTGTCTGATGCGGCTTCTCCTTGTGCAGCACGGACGCGAGTGTCTGGAAATCATCCACAGGCTTCTCTTCGGTCTTCTTCAGTTCCGCAAACGGCGATTCCCAGGACGGCGTCTTCTCCTCCTTTGCCACGTGCTCGTGCACAACCGCCGATGCAGTGGCCACTACTGGCTGGCTCACTGGTGCAGTCTCTGCACTTCGTGCTGGTGGCGCTGGTGGCGCTGATGGTGGCGTGTGGCTCGCTTCCGCAGCCGAGGCGGCGTGGCCGGCGTTCTGCGCCAGGTACGGCACGAGCCGCGCCAATTCGTTCGCGTGGCGAGCCAACTGCGCGGACTTCTCGCTGATCTCGGGCACCTGTGTCTTAGCCAGTTGCTCAGCCACCTTGCCAGCGCCGTGCAGCACTCGCAGGAAGTCGCGCGACCACATCCTCGTCGTTTCTAATGTGAGCTCTTCGAATGTGAGGAGGTCCGTGTGTGTGACTGACGTCTTTGATGATCTTTTGCCCTCAATTGTCAACCGACAATAATCGCCAAGGGAGTGATGGTCAGCAACGCAAGCGAACCATCATCAACCTACCGGTGTATTACCGGTACCTATGTTATTACCGGGAAGTAAGGGTGGATCATGCCATGTGACAACGTGACAAGCTGAAAGATCAACAGCTCCCCTTCCCATCAAAACAATTCGAAAGACAATCGACGAGATTAACGAAAATGGACCAAGTCAGAGCCGCGCATTTGCTCGTCAAGCACCGCGGATCGCGCCGCCCTGGTACGCTGCAGGCATCCATCAATGAATCTTGACTGTGTGTGTGTGCTGACGGCGGCTTGTTACTGTGCTCTGTGGGGGACTGCAGCCTCGCGCCTTTCGGACAACATCACGCGCTCCAAGGAGGAGGCCATCCAGATCCTGCAAGGTACGATGGATTAAAGCCATGTTCTTGCTGCTCTTCGAGGCGTCGTGTTCTGATGGAAGAGTTGCTCGCTGCCTGTAGGCTACCGCAGCCAGATTGTGTCGGGCCAGGCGCGCTTCGATGAGCTCGCGGTGAGCTATAGCGACTGCAACAGGTATATCATGAACCGCACAGCACATTGGACACTACCGCCAATCACTGATACTGAGTTGTGCATAATACGTATTAGCGGCACGCGTGGAGGCGACTTGGGCTACTTTGGCCGTGGCATGATGCAGAAACCGTTTGAAGATGCGACGTGCGTGACACCATTCCCTCATTTTGGATCTAGATTCGAATGCCCAACTGACGGCGATTGTTTCACGATAGGTTCGCGCTCCAGGTCGGAGAGCTCAGCGACATCGTCGACACGGACAGTGGCGTCCACATCATCTTGCGCACGGCCTAGGCCGACCCGCGAGTGAGTCGCAGTGTGGAGCTACCAGTCATCATCGTCGGGATAGTGTACGTCCAACCGAGAAGCCCCGTTTGAATGAACAACACATCACGTTTACTGCAGCACTCAACCCATGCAAAGCTGATTTGTTCCGCAACACGCACATTAACGCAACATGACTCACGCTTGCGATTCTCCGAGGATCGGAGAGAGACGCCTCTTCGCTAGCAAGTGAGCCAATGAATCTCCTACCTCAGAGCTGTTAGTGCATCCACTAGTTTTCTGAGAAGATGAAGCGTCGATCCGTCATACCAGTAGGTGGCTCGAATATCTCAACTCCTGAAGCGACTCTGCTTCGTGGTGAGAAGCCAACCAGCATCCATGTTGGGTTCAGCAGAAACGCGAAGTGAACCTAATTCAGATGCCATAGTATATTGGCAGACTACGCTTGATAACATAGTCCAACGGCACCCACCAACGAAACAGGCAGGTGCCACAGGCCTTTGGTGAGTGTGGAAGCTGTGGGTATTATATCATTTGAGAGAAGGTGGAAATCCTTCGCAGTCCGTGTTGTCATTCTTCAGATTCCTCGATCACGATCACTCGTCTTGACTTTGGTGTTTCCAGAAGAATGAAGAACACTCCACTCGTTGGAGTCGGCATGCTGGTTGTGTTGGCTGTGCTTGCGCCTGCCTGTCAAGCTGAGTACGTCGATGTTTGTCACGATGCTACTTACGATCTTCCAGCTTTGCGGGGTGAAGTGTGCTCTGGTTCTGGTGACACTCCGTCCGGATCAGTTTGCCCTCAGCGTGGAGACGTTGCCGTCGAGGACTGTGAACCATACCTGTCGACGTTCACGGGAGTCGACTGTGTCGCCCACGAGGACGCCAAGTGCACTCGACACGTAGATGGCGAGTGGGGCTGTGTCTTCCCGAGTGTCGGGTGTGGACACGGCCGACGACTGGCCATCGTGTGCAAGATCGTGAAAGATGTTGCGAAAGACGCGGAGAAGAACGACGTCGAAGTCAACGTGGCCACGCTTCTGACGAACGCGGATATCGAAGGAATCGTCAAAGGCGGGCTGTCAGAGAGCTGGTTCAAGCAGGAGACGCCTACGCGAGAGCTCTTCGTGTGCAACAAGAGCCCAACACCAGCACCCACCAAGGTGCCTCCAACTCCAACTGCCTCGCCAGTGGTCTCGAAGCCACTCACTGTGGCCCCAACAACGATACCTCCGACCGTGCCACGGCAGCCTGCTTCTGTAGCTCCAAGCCCAAATCCAGTTTCTACGCCCTCCACTCCCTCGCCGGCTTCAGCTCCGCCATCGACACCGATACCTCCACCAATGGCGCCATCGCCTCCACAACGCCCGCCACCAGCTCCTGCGACAACCCCTCCGCCTTCTCCTCCTTCTCCACCACCACCTCCTCCTCCCACACCTACGTCGACTGCGCAACCGCCACCGCCACCACCTCCTCCAACTACGACAGCACCACCGCCACCTCCAC